>VDFB02253795.1:0-167578 GCA_007258455.2 Sequoia sempervirens
TGAGCTTCCACCATCACGTGGTTGGCCCTATTAAGTAGAGAATATTAAACTATTCTCAAAACAAAGAGAAGCTCAATAAGGTAATGCACTTTTCAATATAAGAAATGCATTGTTTGAAGCATCAAACCAATATGAAAAGATGAAAGAAAGTGATAACTTTTCACTATGGTGGCAGAAAAATGATTCTTTATACCCTGATGCCCTCATTTTACAAGCCAATTTCTCCTACTTTGCATAGCTCTACCATGTTTTTGGATGTGATATGTCTCCTACATAAAAAACATGTACCTATTTACGACCTTCAATCCAACTACATCCAAGTATCTTTTTAATTCCTCTATCTTTCATCAGTCTCTTTACTATTTGAACCTCTTGCTACAATGGGGTTGGCATATTTGTGAGCACTATTATTGTGTGTACTTGCTTGTGTAGGTGCATTTGTGGACTGTGAGAAGCACAAAATTATGTGTGTGGGTAATGATCTTGCAACATTGTTTAGTAGAGACCAAAGCTAGTCTGGCTTGTGATGTTAACTCAAGGAGGTTAAGTTTCCACTTGTAATTTAGGTTATCTAGTAGAAATGTACAAGATGGTATGGTTGAATATTTGTTTAGATGGGTCATAGGCACTGTTTTGTCATATTTCTCAAGTGCTTTTCCCTACTTTTTCTATTTTACAGAGGACTCCAAAGAATGGCCATATGCTAAATGGTGAAGTTAAGCCTACAGGAGTAAGTACCTCCAATGGAACAAATTATATTTTTTTATGTATAATTTTAGTTATCTCCTTCTCCTGATTTTAAATAAGTAATATTATTTTTCAATAATATTTTAACCAATAGATGTGTCTGATAGAATTCACAGACTCCTATGTCTACCTTGAAAGAGCTCACTGATGGAGAGCAGAGGCCACATAAGAATCTCATTGACAGGTAGCAAGTATATGATTATGACCTTCTGGAGGATTATCTATCTCTTCTATTTGTATTTCCAATTATATCACTTTTTTGCTTAGGCACATTATATTATAAAGCTCTGGCGATTTTTTAATTCCCTTACACTACATTTTTTTGTTATTTTGGTTTCAGAAAAATCAAGATGCATTGATCAAGTGTATCACAGAAGATGTTGGCTTTAGTAATGCAAGACCTATAGCTACATGTATCATCTATAAGTCACTTCTCCAATAGTGTTCATTTGAAGTTGAGAGAACAAGTGTTTTTTATCATATCATTCAAACGATTGCTTTAACAATTGAGGTATCATTGATTCTGCATTTCCCCAGTTCTGAGTAGTTTATGTGAGAATTTATATCTCTTATCAGCTATCACTTATCAACGAATCATATTAAAATCTTATTAGATTTCTCCATGAATAGTCTTCCAAATTTTTTTAATGCTGACATAATGTTTTTTTTAATTTTAAAGACTCAGGAGAGCAATGATGTTTTGGCTTATTGGTTATCAAATGCATCTACTTTACTCTTGTTCCTACAATGCACACGAAAAGCAAGTGGTGCAGTTGGCATGACCCCTCAATGTCACAGATCATCTTCATCTAGTTTATTTGGAAGGATGGCTAGTGTAAGATTTTTTTTGTTTAATTACCATATTATTGAACCACTATAGCTGGTATTTAGTTACATTTAACATATTTTACATTGTTTTAACAAGGTTTCCGAACAGGTCCATCAAGCATGGGGCTCTCATTGGGCAATGGTGTGACAATTGGTGGTTTAGATGCTTCACGACAAGTAAAAGAAAAATATCCAACTTTGGTTTTTAAGCAACAACTTACAGCCTATGTAGAAAAAAAATATGGAATGATGTGTGATAATTTGAAGAAGGAAATTTCGCCTTTGCTTGGATTATGGATTTAGGTTTGTTGATATCTCTTAATTAGAATTGTTTCAATGTTGACTGAAAAAATAAATAATGCCAATTACTTTAAACTTCTCTTGTTAATTTAAAATTTTAACCCCTTGATATCTTTAGACTACTAGAAATGGGAGACCATCAACTTCTATTAATTTCTTTTATATTATTCTGCATTGGATGGAGTTAGGGATGTTAACAAATACTAGAAAATGGAGTTTATTTGAAGGTGGACTATTTTTTATGGAAAAGATATTACACCCAGTTACAAATTTCATTACCTTTTGTTTTGTATATAGGCACCAAGAACATCTAGAGCAGGTTTGATCAAAGGGTCTTCTAGGTCTCATGCCAATGTAGTAGCACAACAAACTTTGATTGGTCACTAGAAAAGCATTGTGAAGAGCCTGAACAACTTTCGGAAAACATTATGTGCCAATTATGTAAGTGAATCTTTGATTTATGGGAATTTGGATAGATAACATGTTTGTGAACTATGAATTTATTTTGTTTATTTTTTCAAGTAGGACTATACACATTTTCCATACTAAAAGGGTTGGTCACCTTCTTTTTGTAGGTTCCTTCCTTTTTGATACGTAAGGTGTTCATAGTCTAACAAAAAAAACTAGTTAACCCTAAACTCTAATAGTTCAGTGCTTTCAAATGGCACTCTGCAACATTTTTTTTTTGCCATCGATAGATGGATGAAGTATTGTCGATTATGCGACAAAAATCATCACCATTTTTTGTGGCATTGATCGACGATGCTGGGTCATAGTTTCGATGAATAAAAGTTGGTCGTTACATCAAAAAAATTTAAAACAATGTTTCATCAAAAATTTGAAAATATTTTGTCAAAATTTTGAAAAATATTCGTCAAAACTTGTAGTCAAATACAGTAGTGAGAATCAAAAAAGGTTTGCAAAGATTTAATAACCTCTTCATATTGCATATGTACTTTGTGAGATTTGGGTGATTGTAGCATTTCTAGTTATATTGGTAGTATTTTTAACTATTCCAACATGTCCAAGAGGCTTGAGAAATTCAATATTGGCTTTCATTTCATCATATTTGGAGATCGTTTGACATAGTTGCAAATAGGGGTTTGAAGCAAAAATCTAGCAAACAAGTTTTTGCAGGAGCATTGTTTGCCAAAAAGGACCTTGCCATTGCATTTAGGAGGTTGAGGAGACAAATTTTGACATAAAATTTTCCCATATTTGATGTCGAGAGCCACCAAGGCAAAAAAAAATTCCCAAGGAGCTATATGCCCCCCCAAGTTGTAGGTCATATGATTTTTTATTAAAAAAATCATTATATATATATATATATTGTTGGAAGATAAATTACTCTGAGAGGGGGGGTGAATCAGAGTAATGTGCAAATTTAACTTTTGTAACTTGAAATGAAAAATGAATGATGACTATGAAAACAACTAAGTGAACCCTCTTAACTTCAAGTAAATTTTAACACAACAAAGGACCTTTAAACATAATGATTGTCTTGAGTGACTTTACAAACCACTATCAAAGCATAATATAAATTGTTCATATAAAAGTGATTGAACAATTCTATGTATAATGCTTTAGATTCACAATTTATGACTGACTAAACATTCTTTTATAACAGAATGAAATGTTTATTCAAGCATCAAAGCATTGCATGAACTTTAATGATAAATGATAGCATGAAAATATTAACACTTAAGCACATGGGATGAAACACAAAAGCACAAATTTCACCACATAACACATTATTTTCTTGAGTGGAAAAACCCTCTTGGGGTATAAAAAACCACTCGAATAATTCATTTTATTATTATAGCACCAACTCAATTTGGAGCACCAACTCTTTACAATTTAGGAGCACCAACTCCTTTTATAGATTAGGAGCACCAACTCCTTTTATCAATTTGGAATAATATCAATGATTTAGAGGGTTTCTCTATTTCAATAAAAAAATTTACAAAAACTGACTGGTATACACAATACCTTAAGAATTCAAAAGAAGATCATAATCCTTAAAATATCAGGTATAGTAATATAATGATTGGCCTCTCAAATATTTTCAATATTTCAAATACATATAATCAAATTGGCTTTATAGAAGACTCTATTTTCCTCACTTTTAGGTTCAAAGACCTTTGAATATATATATACACAGAAATAATGTCAAACTAATTTCCAACTGTCTTTCTCATAACTGATTTTTAAAACAGCAAAAGCCATTAGGGTTTCGAAACAACCCTTTACAATGATAGCATTTTTTCTTTTCAATAATAATTTTGTTTTCCCCTTTTCAAATCTTTCTATATCCAAGCAATGGCTAAAATAAATACTTATCAATGTAAACTTGTGCGAATCACTAAAACTCTCAAGCTCAAACTCGAGTAAACAAAAACTGAAATGCAGTTATTTACAACTACTTTTATATTTTCTTTTCAAACCAGGATTTTAAAAGAATATTGAACATATTTACCATTTTTTGAAATGTTGAACCAGAAAAGAAAGAATGAGAGCAAACTGAAAAATGTTTTGCAATCTTCTTGCAATCTTCATTTCGAAATGACAAAGATATTGTCAAGATTTTAACTTATTTTATGTCGGCCAGATGTCAAACATAAATCTCATACAATCTGTCACATTTACCTCCATTTCCTTTTGCAAGTCAACCAAAATTCTTCCTATACTGACTTTTATTCCAACTACATCAAGAAAATCATTCACCAACGCCTCAAAATTGACTCTGCAACTTTAGATGATGACTAGGGTTTGTTTTCAAAACAAAATGAAAATGACAAAATGATTTTTCCCTATCTTCTTTGCTATGAAAGCTTTCAAGAACTTCACTTCATTTTGTAATCATTTGAACTCCATGTGACACAAATATTTTAAATAATACCTTTATTATTGTTGTCAACCTTTATTATTGTTGTCGATACATGAGTCACTATCCATGTGACTTGTTTACAATACAAAGCCATAATGCATTTTGACCGACAATTCATCAAGTGTAAATGCCATGTAATGAATCAATGAACCCGATGTCACAATAACAAACCATGTGAAACACAAGAAGCCCAATACCATGCTATGTGAGATTCAATACAATGTCATTGACATGTTAAACATAAAAAAATCCCGCTACAATATCACTTTAAACATTGTTTCCAAATAAACATTTATCCTAATGATAATTTAATATCATATGCAAAATGTGAAGGCCTTGATCAATAATAAAGACAAGTATAAATGTGAAGACCAATTCTAAGCCAAAGTCCAAGTATTCACCTTTGTGTATCAACCAAGATGTATAAGAATGTGTGCTAGAAAACTTCACACAAGGTGAAGCAAATCTTTTTAAATACCTTGTGAATACAAAAATATCTCATAACTAGATTTCAACATTACCTTCATCTGTGTATGCCTTATCAATGCCATGTAATCACTAAAATATGAACATTCCAAACAACCTATATGAAAGAATAACCCCATGTGATAAATATATCTTCTGCACATGAATCCAACATGATCAGTACCACAAAACAAGATTGAAAGTAAACCATCCAAATCACTGTCCATAAAGTACTGAATATGCCAAGTATTGAATACAACAATAACCAAATGCACCAAAAATTGAAGCCTGAGACCATGTACATCAACTTCCTATGAAGAAGTTATATTACCAAAGCCTGTTTTGACATCAAATAAAAACAATCACAACAATTGAAAGACAACAAATTCCCTCTTTGTCCTTGATGGAAAAAAATTAGCCATCTGAACCATATGAACCATCACTGAACCATCATTTTCTCCCGCTTTTTGTCACAAGGACAAAGGAAGAATAACAGAGAATGTTAAATTCCATCAATATATAAACAACTGAAGCCAACCAATTACCCAATAAAAAATAGTTGCAGTGAGAAACTATTAAGCAACAAATGAAAAAAGATAAGAGAGCTAGGAATGAAAACATGTAGAACCAATCTCCCCCTACAAAGAAGCGCTATACAAAAATATATCAAAACTGGTATCATTACTCCTTTCTTAGTACCACACTTGAACAAGGATAGAGAGCATTCAACAAGTAGAAACACAATTATTCAAGTTTTTTCAGATGAATCCCAATTATCTTGAACCATATCAACAAAATAATGATCAACTATGCGAACCAACAAAGTACTGTCACCTGCAAGCTAAAGACCATGAACTGCCAAGTAACAAAAAAGCACTGTTATACCAAAGTAATTGTTCCATTTTCAAAGCATTTCCTTTTGTATAAGTTGTGCAAGAGATAACAGAAAAAAATAACTGTCATCATGTATACTATACTATCAGAATACAAAAGAAATTTCTTAGATAGGCAATATACAAATCATTGTCACTATGTTCATGTACCTATTTTTTCACTCCAAGCTCAAAAAGGTAGAGCTGAATGAAGTTCATCATTTATAGGTACAAAAAATTTTCATATTTTGTTGATTGAGTGTTCATTGATCATCATTGAGATCATCTTACATATGAGGCATAGTTTATTGTGCAAACGTTTAAATAGAAAATTGAGAAACTTGCATAGTGATACTTTATTCATTTTGTGAAATGCAAATCTAGCACAAACCCCGCGAGTAGTGGGTTTGTTTCTGACAATCAAGAGATGAATACAAAATTTAAATGCACAAGCTACACAGCTGAAAATAACATAAGAGTAAAGGAGAGAAGAAATTCATCATTGCCTGTAATGATGAATCACTTTGTTGGTGCTTCTAGCCGTTGTGCCTCCAAGCAGTTGCAGCCTGGCTTCATCGCTCCGTGTACCTACAAAATCATTAAGGAAATGGTATTAGAGTTATACTCTAAGCAATGGTGAATTACTTTTTGCCTTACGCCTATGCTACAGACAAAAATGTAATTTGCGTTAAACCAAGCATTCATCAGATAATTGAAAAAAAAAAAAATCAAGCGGAAAGACATAATTCAATGGAAGCTTTCAGCTTCTTTTATTTTGCTAACATGTTTGTTTCAGTGTGCAAGAACATGTTTTTCATGTTCGAGTTCATTTCATTAGATATGTGGAGTAAAACGGGCTCCCACAAGGGTTGAGCTCGGCATATCAAAAAGGATATACTCATAAGTTTCGTACATGAGTTCATTAATATTGATAACAGTCATTAAGAGAGTTGCTGAAATTAAAGGATAATCATATAAGCAACCTTATTTCAAGGAAATTCAAAAGAATAGTGTGAAGAACTCATCAATTTTGATAATACTTTGTTCAGCTCTACTTCATATTTTTACGTTGCATTTTAATGAAATAAAGAGCCTCTTTACATTTGAAGGGAGACAGAGTATTCATGCATTTGAGTATTCATAGCTTCAAAAGCTTGTAGTAGTCATGCATTCAAGTTCAAGAGAAGCAAGAAAAAACCTTTCATGTTCATCAACTCAAAATATGATTAAGTGAAGGCAAAGTCATTACTTTGAAAGGTCCAATTTTGAGCAGGAATTATCATTAAATAAACAACACTTTGCTATAGAACATAAATACAACAGCAAACAGGGCCAATGAACAATGAGAGATCAAACATAAAATGCCTTATCTCTATTTTTTTTAGTCAAGTGAGCTTTGAAGGATTAGGTAACAGACATACAGTTGTATTTGGAGACAGTGCAAGATCTACTTGCACTTCAAAAAGACAATATACCTATTGCTGAGGATCCAAAATCTGGGAATATATCTTTGTCGGGAGTCATAGTGGTACAAATGAATGACCACAAAGGTTTTGTTTAGCTACTACAAACTGGTGAAGCAAATCCTTTTGCAAAAAACACAAAACTGAACATTGAATCTTCACGAAGCCATGCAATTCTTCTGATATATATAAAGAAATCTGTGACAGTGAAGATGGAAAATGATTTTCCTTAACTAAATAAGGATGGCAGTAGTTCACACCTATCAAAAGATATTTTTTGTGCCTACCATCCAAAAAAGCAAGTTGCTTGTAGTTGATCTTGTAGGGTCAGAGAGAATAGATAAATCTGGAAGTGATGGTCACACATTAGAAGAAGCTTGCTACCACTTTCGAGGAGGAAATACAAGCTAAAAAAGCAAATGCATGAAGCAAAATGAGAAAACTCATGCTAGAGATCAAACAGAAAATGCCCAGATTTAAAAAAAAAAAAGTGTGGTTGTATTTACATGGAAAATGAAGTATTTTATCTGTTGTAACTTCAAAATGAAACATTTTTTGCAGAAAATCAAGAAGAAATGTTCATGGCGCGGTTTGCTAACTGATTTTTTGCAGATTCAAAGAGGAAAGAAGCTAGATTCGAACTTATATCAAGTTTGTTTCTTATTTCTATTAAATACTTCAAAGATGTTCAATGGTAGCTTCAGGAAATGAAGACTTTCAGAAAAATACAGATTCATTGCCCAGATTCACACAAATGCAGAAAATAACCAGAATTTTATCTCAAAATACTTGATGAAATCTTCTTATTTTCAAATTTGAAGAGTTCTTGCAGCAAGTTTGTAGCTCAAGAAGTCAATGGTGGCCAAACAAGATGCAGATTCATGCCTAGTTCGCACAAAGATCACAGAAAAATGAAAGAACACCATTTAAAACAAAAAAATCACACCAAAATGCTCCACGTTTTTAAAAAAAATGTCATATACTACAAGTTTCAGCCAACGAAAACCAAATTCAAAGTTCATCAATGGTGAAAATCCAGAAAATAGCAAGTTTGTGGCTAGGGTTTGAGGAGTGGCGGTGCCCAACAAAGAGGAGACTTCATAAAAATGCAAAATGAAATGTCTTTGTTGCTTTTTAGGGTTCGAACCCTAATAATTTCGACCTCTTATTCATTCGCCCTAAATTCATTTTGATACTTTTGCAAATGATTTTCAATAATCATTGTTTTTTATTCTCCATGGTTAACTGGTCGGCCTTGTCAAATAATAATGAAGTTGGGTGTAAGGTTTTATGGCCGAAAATTTAAATCATTTCCTAATATATGCTGAGTGAAGTGTATAAAGCTATGACAGGAAATTCAATTTTTGCAAAAGGGTTAAACATTTGTTTATTTGCATTAAATCTTGTAAACTAATTAATTAAATGATATTTCTTAAATCATTTAATTAATTTAGTATTTTAAAATGCAAATAAATGAATGTTTTTGAAGCTGAGTTATAACTATTGTTTGAAGATCATAATGTGAAATGAAATAAATTAGCTTTATTTTTCTTTATTCTTATTTGCATAAATAATGTAAATAAATTAATTAAATGATGAAATAAATCATTTAATTAATTTATCATCTAAATGCAAATAAGAACATCATGTAAAGCTAGGACATGTATTTCTCTAGTTCTACATCAGTTTCAACTGAAGATTGATCATGCATGGTTTGAGTTCAAGATATTATGGGCGGATTGGTAAAAACGAGGCAGTTTTCATGCTTTAAGCCACTTTTTCAGGGAGTTGTAGTTCAGTTGGAATAGTGCATGTATCAGTTATGACTTGGCAGTGAGTTTGAGCTTGATTGGACTTATTTTTGCATGGTTTTGGGCCTCCTTTTCAGAGATATTTTCTTCTGCTCGGATTTGGCTTTGGAATTATCACCCTTTCTTGGAGTTGGACTTTCAGTTCTTTTTGCATGCCTTTTGGAAAGGTTTTTTGTATATATTGAAAAACTTAACTGTTTTTCAATCTAGTTCTTGTTTTCTACCTTTGCCTTCAGCAAAGAAGATCATCTTGTAACTCAGCTTTCAGATTAATATAGCAGTGTTTTTTACAGGTTCAAAGTGTGTAATTGCAAAAGATTCCTTTGAGTTTCAGTTTAGAGTTTGCCTTCTAGATTTTGAGCATCGTTTTTGTGAAGAATTCGATCGAAGAATTACTGTGTTTCAGTTCTGAAACCTCTGATTTTTTCTGTCTTTTTCACATATCTATATGCAATTTAGTTTAAGTTCACTGGTTATGCACTGTGCTTATTAATTGGTTAATAAATTTTGTCGTGAAAACCTCATTTTCCCTCAATATTGCATTAGATCAAAGCCTCTGTTTAAATCATTCAAGTGATTAAATTATTGAATCTGGTTGTGCAGATTAGAGTTTTGAGAAGTTTATTGTGAGTCATAATTGCAAGTCATTATCATTTAGGTGCAATCACCTCTCGTAGCTTTAGAATTTCAATTCAAGCAAGCTTTCTATCTCTTTCCCAGCCACGTCAGTTAGTTTTTAGGAGGTTTTCATCAAACTAACCCTTCCTGAGATTAATTCTCATTTTAGGCAAACTCCACAAGCCTCGAGAATCATTCCATGTTTCCTCACCGAGCCATTTACCTAATTATTCAAGCCGCTCTAAAAGCAATCTAATTGACAAAAATTACAAAAAGACAATGACATTATAAACAAGAGGCACAAGGGTGATATGATATTTCGAGGTTAGAGCTTCTCATAAATAAATATAAGAATAATAATAGTATATTTAATGAACTGTCATCAACCCTCTCCTATATCAAACCATATGAAGAATGCATGAGAAAACAAAATAAAAATTAAAAAATGGGTCAGCATGGAAGGGAAGCCTAAATTCCCCCAACACTATGCATCGTCCCAAATTTTCCAAAAACCAATACACATAACAAAGGAAGAATAATGCCACAAATAGAAAAAAAATTATGACACATAATCACTCCTATATCCAAGCACCTACGAGGGTGACAAGGGCCATCCAAGAACACACAACACAAGCATGGGGGAACACAAACACACACACACACACACACACACACACTCTACACTACAGATAAAGAAGAGGCGCCCCCCTAACACTCATCAGCCAAGAGGTCATCAGCCTCCCAATCTAGATCATTATACGAGGAAGGCAGAAAATCCTGCAAGGGTGGAATGTCAATGGGGGAACCCTCTGATCCTCCCACAACAAGAGCCAAGGAAGAAGGCCCTGCAACGTCTTCTTTGCTTAGTTCTTATGGAGCAAAGGTCAGCGATTTTGTGAAGATCGCTAATAGGGTTGGGACCTTGTCCAAAGATTTAAACATGCACTTCACAGGAGTTCCATGTGTTAGCTCAATGGACAAGGAAGGTGGTGCCCGAGATTCACTACTAGGCTCACCGAGTGACTCAGGAGCAGTGACAAACTCTGAGGATGCTAGAACTTGCTTTGTCACTAGGATGACAAATGTTAGCGCATGACCATCATCTAAAGAAGATGTACTCCTCTTTCACCTCCCATTTCTAGAGGGGCCAACCTCCATCTTCCACTTCGTTGAAAGATACGAGATCCCCACAGATGAGGTAGACGGCGCGAAGGAGGAGAAAACTGCAACAGACACCAGTGAGGTGTTCGGCATGTCCACAGGCTTAGGGAATGGTGGGATATCTAGAAGGGACATCAAGAGAGGAGGCTCGACCAATGAAGCAATAAACACCTGTACCTTTTTAGGTTCAAGGGTTTTTACGCTCTCAGTAGGAGCCAAAAGCAACACTGAGGCTGACTGAACTAAAGCAGAGGGGATGGGAGAGGGGGAGAGGCATTGAAGGGTTCAATAATCAAGTTAGCAAAATGAGACGGAAATGGGTTCGTGTAAATCTACAACTTGCTATTGGCATTTGCTACCAGTTTATTCGTGTTTTGTTTATTCCCATCAAGATGGATGGTACCATCATCAATGCGGTCCTATATCTCATGATGTAGACACATACAATGCTCAGTATCATGCATGTTGATACGATGGTACTAACAAAAGGCATTCACATCATACCAATCAAGGTAAGGTTCCTTTAGAGGTTGAGGGTTTTCCAAATTTACGATCTTATCTATCAACAACTTTTGCAAAATGGAAGAATAAGATTCTGCTAGCTTTGTAAACTTCTTGTTGCATCTAAGGTCATGATCGTTAGTCACGAAAACTACATTCACAATAGCCTTTCCCTTTCTTGAGATGGACACAATAGACTTTCCTTCTAAACAGGAGTGCGAGGGAGGTCCCCTGAACTGAACTACTATTTGTTGATACTCTTGCAATGTGACACACAGATGCATGAAGGAAGGGTATTTCATTAGGGAAAACTTATCCTGCCAGGCTCCCTACAGGTTGCCAATGAACACCTTTTGCACATCAGAGTTGGGCAGTGGGTACAAGATCTGTGAAAAGAGCGCTTGGTATCACGCTATAAAGTCAGTTATCTTCTCATTATCTCCCTGCTTACATCAAACGAGATCTAAGATGGTCATCTTTAGATCAATGTTAGCCTAGAACTAATGGAGAAACTGGTTAACGAGCTGATCAAATGAAAATATGGAATTATCAAGCAAGGACTAGTACCACTCGAGTGTTGTGTCCTTGAGAGATCGAGGAAAGAGTTTCACCATCAAAGCATCATGATGAAATAAATTCGTACAGATGGCATTGATGGCTGACACATGTGTTTATGGATCCCCTTTACCACCATACTTTTGAAACTTAGGAATCTCCATTCCTTGAGGGAAAGGAGTACTTAAAATTGCTATCAACAATGGGCTATTTCAGAAGAAAGGTTGAAAGATAGGCTAGGCAGAGGCCTGGGAAAGGCTCACCAACTGGTTTTGCATCTAACCCATGTTCTAAAGAAGAGTATTCAAAATAGGATCAGATGATGACAAAGGCCCAGTGGAACCTCCAAAACCAACACCACCAGAACCACCTTTGGAGCCACTAACATGACCACCATTGGAGCCTCCACCAATAATGGGACCTCCACTAGAGCCACCTCCACTACCAAAGCCACCACCATGGCCTCCACCAAAGCCACCTCTGCTACCAAAGCTGCCACCACTCATCCCACCCAAGCCCCCACTGCCAAAGGTAGTACGAGGGGTGAAACTGAAACCAAGGGGTATTTTACTCACCTTGACAGTAGGGTGATTTTGGGAAGTAGAAGAAACATTGATCAAAGGGCCTATTTATGCCATGCATACAGATGTGGCAGGCATCAAGACGCCTATCTGTCTCTCATAGGCATCGAGCACCTCTCCTCAGGTAGTACCCAATCTAGTCTTATACGAGGGGACATAAGCTTCAGTTAGATCGATAAGGCCACGTAAGAACTTTATTCCTATCTGATCCTTCAGCAACATATACCTCACCTCTCTAGCAAGCTTAGCGGCTCTTTCCATGTTTGGTGCTCTCTCCAAATGATTCACAAGGTCTGACGATCTCTTATCCAATGCCAAAAGGTTTTCTGCAGGGATATGCACAACATCATCGTCATCTATGGATGAAGTCGTAGGGGATACTAGACGAGTAGGAGCAGGAGTGGTCTCATCTATGAAACCCATCTCGTCGGTAAAACTTGTGGGAAAACCAGTGGTAAAGTCAGTAGCTAGACCAGTGGAAAAAATGGAGGTGAAACTAGAAGTGACCTTTGTCTTTTCCATCAGTAGGTGTCACACACTTCTCCTAACAACGTACCTGGAATTCATGGACTGGGTTGTGATTCTCATAAACCTTCACAACACTTAGGTTTACAACATTCACTAGGTGCGAGGAAAAATTCTCAACACAAGCGAATGGATAGACGTTGTTCACATTGAGTTCACCAAAATGTAAGGTAGGGGGACCAACGACACCAAGGCTCTAGATCACGGAGATCTGAGAGCGGAGGGCTGCCCTATCTTACCTCAAGCTAATGGGTTTTTAAGACAAGAATTGAGAATAAAGAGCACTCTCAAGTGCTTCTGTCACTCTATAGGTTTGAGAACCTAAATGGGGATAGATGAGTGGGTCTCTGGAGTCTAAACTGCACCTCAAATAGCTCTTTGTCTGAGGACGACAACATGAGACTGGGACGACAGCATGACGCACTGGCATCTCTCTAGAGCGCTGGCATCTATACAATCAAAAAGTGTGAAATACAATATGAAATACTAGAGGACTTACTAATGTTCTAGCTGACAATATTTAATGATATGAACAAAATAATAAAGTATGAGAAATAACTACGTAAATGATAGAGAAGGTAGATGAAAATAAGGGTGATAAATATCAACTCACTAAAGCTCCATTTTCCAGCAAGCTCCACGCACATGTTCACCTACACACAACCAAGAGAGGGAAAATTTTTGGGTTATATAGGGGTTTGCCTCAGTCAAACCCTCACTTTGGTATTTCCACCTCTACAAATAACCAAGAAAGCCACGAAGTAGAGAATACGATAAAGGAAATAGAAAGGAAACTAATGAACGCTACAAAAGATATAATGCTACTCTATCAAACTACAAGAGGGAAGAAAGTGAAGCAATGCCACCTCCACCCAAAGGATCTCAAGGCCAATGAAGGGAGAATGCAAGACAACATGCTTGGCAAAGTCGACACAACCGCAACAGTGACGAAGGGAGGTCTTGTAAGACTCCAAACTCAAAACTTCTATGGTAGCGCAACACGTACAAATATGAGGTTGATGGAGTAACAAGTTTCTACAATGCTCAATGGAGTTTTGAAAATGCTAAGAGATCAAGTGAAGTTGCTAGAATTCTGAAGAAGATGCTAAAGAGAGTGAAGTTGAATCAATAATTGCTAGAGATTACAGAAAACTGAATGAATGAGCAAGATAGGCATTTCAAGACCAAAATGGGAAAGGAGTTTTTTTTGGCTCGATTGGTTGACACAGAGGCATTACACTTTATGCCCAATGGAGAACGTAATGTCCCCGCGAACTCCAGAGGCAGGAATCTGTTAGGGATGGCAGCGCGCTGCGCAGACATCCCTGCGCCGCACTCATGTCCCTGAAAAATATTCCCCCAGTGACACACAGGAAAAATTCCAAGTGGATGGAAGTCAGGTGGGTGATGTGGAATTTTTCCTTTGGGTTTGATTATCTAAGGTGAAGGGATGTGAAAGGGGAATTACACAAGGGGTGCAAATTCGCTCCTATATAGAAAGATGCAAGCATTATAAACAACTTCATAAATCTGCACAACCTAAAGCCAAACAGCAGAGAAACGTGGAGCAAATAAATTTCTCCCAGACCACATAAAACATCACTGAACAACTAGTTCACCCACTAGTGAAAATATTTCGCTCTATACAACGATCTAGAAACCCAAATTCTGAATATAGCAACCTTTGACAACCTTGAATACCTTGTAAGATCCGCACAGGTGTAGCATCAACACAAAAGAAATGTGGATCACAATACCAGAGCACACTATGAACACTTGCACAACATAGTTTACCTTGTTTATCAAATTTTCTCAAAATCACTTGGCAACCAAGAACCAGAGACATAATCTCAACTCATTACTTCTAATGACACTTTTGAATTTTGTAAAATTCTATCGTGCAAATGTTAAAACCCTAAGAAATCCTTACCTAATTTTTTTTGTTACATTTGTTGTAGGGTTCTTATATAAGGTTTAGGGTTTTGTTTCGTTTTTAATTACTTGGTGTTCTATTCTATCATTTACTAGTATTTCCTATTATCGGTCACAAGGAATCTTTTCATGTGTGTGTTAAATATCATCATGTGACTGGCCTTTCTTGTGTCTAGGTTTGAATCGGCTAACTTCTACATCCATTGTATTGCATGATTCATAAGTCTTAAGCCTACTATTCTCATGTCATCCTAGAGAAGTCCCCTCTTTTAAAACAAATAATGAGCACGCGCTTATAAAGTTCCCACTTATGTCCCAATGGCCTTCATAGTTGTATCTCTCATCGTTGATTTATTCATTAGTTCACACTTTGAATTAGCGATGAGCGATGGATTGATGTTTTCCCTTTGATATTGCTCATCGCTAATGGCTTTTGAGCCTTCAAAATTGTAATATAGAAATGAGTAATTCTTCTGACTTTATGTTCTTATCGCTCATCATGGGTGGCCATAAAAAAAAAGCCTGGAACAATGATGAGTGATGTGATGTGATTTATTGTATATCACTTGATCGTGGATATGTTTTGAATGTAAAGTCTCACATTAGAGATACACAATGACCCTTACAAAAGTTGTAAATCTTCTCATCACTAATTTCTTGCAAAACATATGAGGAGAATTAGTGATGAACAAAGGCCTTATGTAATAACTTCATCACTCATCGCAGATTTGATTTAGAACTTGGGTTCTGAATTAGCGATAAGCGATAGATGTCCTCTAAAGGGATTTTCCTCTCGCTAATGTGATATGATCGTATGAGTGATGTATTTTGTGATGTTTGTTTTATGTATGTTGTACGTGTCCAAATCTGGTGCTATCACAACATATCTCATCACAGATAGAGTCTTAAGAGCAACGTTTGAATTAGCGATGTGCGATGAAAGGATGAATGTGACCAAGGGCCAAGCCACATAACTAGGGGCTAAAGAGCATCGTCAGGATGTTTACATCGCTGATGGAGCCAAGCAAAGATAAAGTAGATCAGTGACAAGAGATTACCATAAATGAAAAATGAAACGTCGCATGATCCTGGGGATTTTTCACAAATCAGAAAGCAAAGCAAGGAGAGAACTAGAGAACCGTTGATAAAATCTTAAAACGAGATGATTTGATGGACTGAAAAATCATTGCATGAATAACTTCATTGATAAATTGCACCCTAAATTTTGGGGAGGATCAGTGATGAAGCATCTAAAAAAAATTTCTATCTAAGAAACGGATCCTATGTACTTCACCGATATTAATGAAAAGCATGAATTAGGTTGGCAATACATGCTAATTGTCAGATCAACTATGATTAATCAAGGTTAAAAGGGAACATGGCATCATTTGAGATAGCCTCGTTATTTGCAAGGAAAAAGTTGATAATGGTTGAAAAAAAATGCTCATGGCCACCTTAGATGAAGTTTTAATTGCTCTAAGATGAACGGTCCAGATTCAGAGCCAAACTGATAAGTTCAATTTGCTCACGTAGGAATTTTGAATCATTAATTCTATATGCTTGAACTTTCTATTTAAATGCAGTTTGATCGTTGTTTATTCACACTATCTTTTCAGTCTATAGAAGAACTAAGGTGTGTGTGGTAGAGGCGATTGGGGTTTCCTAAGTAGAGTTTTAGTGTTTTCATCTTGAGAAAATCGGTATGAGATTAGGTTCTCTGGTCTATTTGGGATTTTTGTTGCTTGAGTTATCTACAATTATTGGGATTAGGGTGCTTCTCTTGTGTGTCTTAAGTCAAGAACCTTTTTAATTATCTCTCTGCTAGCTCTAGAGAAAATGGGAAAAGTTGGTGCATCATTTCCAACTATTAGGAGGTCTAGCCGGCTAAGTATGTTTGAATGTCATGAGGACATAGCTGAGCAGGAAGCCATGGCTTCTCCTGAGGTTTCAAAAGGTAAAAGGAGAGCTAGGGGCCATAAGAAGCAGTCAATTGTGCAGAGTACATACCGCTTAAGGAATAGGACCCTTCTAGGTGAAGTGGTCGAATGCAAAGGAAAGGAACTGACACTACCAGTGAAGAAGGCTAGGAAGAAGGAGAAGAGTCATAGGGCCTGCTTGGGTAAGTACAACTCTCTTATCATGCTTTTGGACTATCCTTCAGATGCTGAAGCTGATACCAACTAGACTATGGCTAGTACCTACGTTCCTTGGTGCCATATGGTAGTTCTGATGATGACGTGTTGGTAATATCTCCAATTGCATCGAGGACAAGGAGCAGTCGGGCATTTTCGGATGTCGACAACTTTGAATAGGGTCACCTCCTATTTTAGTTTTTGATCACACCATGGTCTTTGCATAGGAGGTATTTGTTTTCATATGTTTGTGGTTTGTATTTTTTTTCTCATGTTGATGTGGATGGTCTTCAAGATGATATGAATCAAATCTTTTTTGTTCCAAACAACAAATGTTGTGACAATGAGGACTAATATCCTGCACATATTTTTTGCCTCCCCTGTTCTAAAATGATTGCGTATGAAACTTCCTGGGGAGTCCTTGGAGGAGTTAGTTAGAATTAGGTTTTTGAAATGAACTCAAATGAAATTAAAATTTTAATTCAATTGGGTGCTTTTTTCTCTCCTATTTATATAAAGGGGATTTCATGGCTGAAAAAAAAAAGAGTTCAGAATTTTGAGTCTAGACACGGTCACAGTAGATAATATACTCTAATAGCATAATAGAATGTAAATAGATACTCTAGTAGATGTATCAAAAGAAAGTTTAAGATGAAATTTATACTGTGTATGAATCTTAAATATGGTTTTACAAAGAAATACTAGAAATGAAGAAGAATTTTAGTTTCAAAATATTGCTCTCCTATGTATTTTCTTCCAAGTTATGAATGAATATTTTTAATGACAGCTTCATTTGTCTTTTGTCAATTGCACAAAATGTATGAATTTGTTTTATGCTTTAGTTCAATGAATTGATTAAATGTTGAAATGAGCTCATTAGTTTGTGAGAAAATAATATAGGATTTAGTAAGGAAGTGATATTTTGTAGACACATTGAGTTAGATGTTACAAAGTGACACTCTAATGGTCCGCTAATTTATGAACTTCAATCAAAATTGTATTACCGATTGATTAATAGTTGTAACTCATTTTCTGCCTTAGATAAAGCAATGATTATCTTGTTAGTTTATCTTATAGTCAGTTAAGCCAGTATTGAATTGGGCCTAGGATTCAAGATTAAGAATGAATCAAAATACTTTAAATTATAATTTCCCAACTCTAAGTATGAAGGCCCACTCCTTGAAAATAAGTAACACTTCTATCTGAGGTTTTTTGAGCTTTTGATAAGGTGATTTTCATGGAATAGTGTATCTATGTGAAGAAATACTCTTGACCAAGAGTGAAATATTATGAGTATATATGGGATTACCCTCCCTGGGTCTCATAGAGCCCAAAGAGAAGAAGTAAAGTAATAATTACTCTACTTAAGTGTTGGCCAATCCTCAACCTAGCTGATAATTGGGTTGTGGCAAGCTCATAGGTTAGGACTGAGATTAAGTTTGGTTCTAAAAAAATAACCAACATAAATGGTGACTCTACTGGGGACACCTTTGTATCCTTGATACAAATGTGTCGAAGACCATTTTAAAAGAGTCAAAACAAAATGAACATCTAGTTCAAATGTTGAAGAAGTTCCAGATCTGCAAAGTGGTTTCTTGTATCCCTAAGGTAACTCTGCTGGAAGAACTCAAATAAAGATATCCTTGCTTCAAAGGTTTTCCTCTTGATTAAAGAGGTGGCGACTTTGCTCTACAATTTCTACACATGAAGGGTTGTTGTTTGTTATTGTAACCTGAAAAAGCTCTATTCAAAGTTGCAGTAACTAGAGGTGTGAAGGTACATAGTTCTCTGCATATTTTCATTTACTAAACCTGTCGTATAAATTGTAATTACTACTCAACTTGAAGTCTTATTCACAAACTAGCAAGTATGGATGGTTAGAATGAAGTTGTATATCTTAAGAATTACTATCTATTTGTATTTATTCTTCATATTGGTATAGTTGTGATTGTGCATCATTATTTAAAACCAGATTTGCATACATCTATAGATTATCAAAGAGAAATAACCATGCCATTAGAAACTTGGATGCGTATTATCAAGAAGCTTCATAAGTCTGAAAACCCTCAGATTGAACTGATATCAAAAAGTGCATAAACCCAAGTGTAAAAAAGACTAGGATAAGGCCAGAATGGAAAGTTGTATTCAAAAGGGGAGTTAAAGAGTTGAACAAAAGACACATGATGGCTATACACAAGCCAAGTTAAGAGATAATCATACTAGATTTATTAGTCAAGATGTTGCATCTTTTCTCAATTCATTTGACTCATTATATGATCAGTTAGACTTGTCATGGATTGATTATAAGGTTAAAAGTATGCCATCTCAAGTCTATAAGTAGATGCCTAGGTTTAATGGATGTAATGTGTGTGAAGGAGATGCACATGTCCAAGGTTTCTATAATTTCATGTTGAAACATTCATTTGGAGATCAGGATATGTGGATGAGATTTTTTGTCAGATCTCTTGAAGCTAAAGCTAGGGATTGGTACTTAAGTTTTCTTGAGAAGTCCTTTTCCTACTGGGATAAATTGGTGGATGCTTTTAGGAAATAATTTGCAAAAGAGCCTTCTAATATTGTCACAAATTTAAAACAACTTAAGAAACAAGATGAAGAGTCAAGCGTTGCTTTCAGTCACAAATTTATTATTGTTGCTCTTGCACTAATCCCTGAAAGTTTCAGACCTAGTACATCAGATTGCATTCATTTGTATTTTGAAGCTTTTGAGGAGGGATCTAGTGCATTGTTGAAGGATTTTAGAATATTGAGTATGTAGATGGCTTACACGCATTTAGATAATATGGAAAAAATGAGGAATGAATATGTGCAAAGTCTACTGTCTTCAGTTATGGATAAACATGTTGATGAAAGTAACAACTGTATGAGTACAAAAGATTAGATACATGTAGTTTCATATACAGATAAGTGCATGCTTGAGAAGGAAGAGGTTAGGAGTGTTGCAATGTTAACCACTGATGCTCATAATAGTGAAAATTCTTCTCTTTATTTTCAAGAATATATAAATAGTCAAATCAATGATGAAACCCAGTCTATGAAGTTTCTAGATTTTGATAGTGGTAATATCTTGGTATGTCCTGACTTACAGCTTGGTAAGGCATGTTTTTCTACTAGAGGACAAGAGGGAGAAGTGGTTGAAAGAATGGACTAGGAGTGTGGTCTATTGAATAGTGAACATATTTCAATTTTGTTAACCATTGAATATCATAAATATGCACATATGAGTAACCCTCAATTATTGTGTAATGCTGATATTGATTTTGACAGTGATAATAGTCTTTATTATGAAAGATATGAAAAATGGGTATCTAATATTCCTTCTATTTATGAACAGGCCAGTCACCATGGTGATAATTTGGGTAATGAAAAAAAACCATTTGATTTTAATGATGCATTGTATGATGAACATGAGAGTATGTTGAATGATGCAAACTCAGAAACCTGTGTTGATGAGTTAAGGACAAGTGACTATGAAGTTTGTATATCTGGTAAGCAAGATTTTGAAAATTTTAATGCAAATTTAGATAAGTATTTGTTTCCCGATTTAGATGAGCCTAGTTATGAGTCTTTTCATGTGGATATAGGGGTTGATTTAAAAGAGAAATCAGATTATCTTTTGGAAACATAATTACTCACTTTTGAACAAGCTTTGGATTCTGAAGATGTTAGTATGATGTGTTCAGAAGATGTCAGAGTAAGTAAGAATAAGGATAGGGTAGAGATTATTGGTGATTCTCTACACCAACATGTTGAGGCACAGTTAAAAGGGTGTGCCAATATATGAGTGTATTTCTTTGCATACACTTGGAGATGGTTTGCATAATATGCATAATCTTTTGATTGATCCTTGTAATCATTTCACTTTTGATATGCAAACTACTAATCAGATTGAGCTTGATGATCTCAGCTATATGGCAAAGTATGAGTGCCATATTTTTCAGTTGGATGGAATTTTCTTACAGTGTGGTAATGAGAGAAACATCAAGAGAAGTTTTTTTCAACTTTACAATATTTTGAATAACAAAACTTATGAGTCATTTCCACATCATAATCAATATTTTAAGGGTATGCTTGATTCTCAGATGCAGGGTAATTGTGAATCTATTCATAATGTTGTACTTGCTAAGTTATTGAGAGCTACCAACATTTTTAATTGGGCATATTCCAGTAATGTCTTCATATTGGATTCAGTAAGGTGTGATGAAAACTTTTTCTATGACAGAGGTAAGAGAAGGCCTACAGTTTTTGGTGGCCTTGGGCCATCAAATATGGTTTGACTTGTCAAACCAAAGCAGTTGCGAGAAGAGATGACTTTTTGACTCTGTTTCCCAATGGAGTAGGCACTTGGTCTGCTTCTCTAAAGGATCTAAATTCTCGCTTTGTTCATTAGGGAACAGACGTCCCCAGAAAGAGCCACTGATGGCACTTTTGAATTTTTCAAAATTCTAGCATGCTCATGTTAAAACCCTAAGAAATCTTTACTTTAAAATTTTTGTTACATCTATTGTAGGGTTCTTATATGAGGTTTAGGGTTTTGTTTCATTTCTAATTGCTTGGTGTTCTATTAAGTCATTTACTAGTATTGCCTATTGTCAGTCACAAGGAATCTTTTCATGCACGTTAAATATCATCATGTGACTGGCCTTTCTTGTGCCTAGGTTTGAATCACCTAACTTCTACATCCATTGTATTGCATGATTCATAAGTCTTAATCCTACTATTCTCATGTTGTCCTAGAGAAGTCCCCTCTTTTAAAACAACTAATGAGCACATGCTTAGAAATTTCCCACTTATGTCTCGATGGCCTTCATAGTTGTATCGCTCATCACTGATTTATTCATTGGTTCACACTTTGAATTAGCAATGAACGATGGACTATTGTTTTCCCTTTGATATCGCTCATCACTAATGGCTTTTGAGCCTTCAAAATTGTAATAGCGATGAGTGATGCTTCTGACTTTATGTTCTTATCACTCATTGCGGATGGCCATAAAAAGATAAACTTAGAACAACGATGAGCGATGTCTTTTGTGATGTTTGTTTTATGCAGGTTGTACGTGTCCAAATCTAGTACTATCACAACATCTCCCATCGTAGATAGATTCCTAAGAGCAAGGTTTGAATTAGCGATGCGCGATGGAAGGATGAATGTGACCAAGGTTCAGGATGCATACCCAGGGGCTAGAGATCATCGTCGAGATGTTTACATCGCTGATGGAGTTGGGCAAAGATAAAGTAGATCGACGACAAGTGATGACTATAAATGAAAAAGGAAACATGGCATGATCCTAGGGATTTCAAACAAATTAGAAAGGAAAGCGGCGAGAGAACTAGAGAACCATTGATTAAATCTTAAAATGAGATGTTCTGATGGACTAAAAATCATTGCATGAATAACTTCATCGCTAAATTGTACCCTAAATTTTGGGGAGGATCAACGATGAAAAATCTAAAGAAATTTTTTCTCTAAGAAATTGGTCCTGTGTACTTCGCCAATATTAATGAAAAGCATGAATTAGGTTGGCGATACATGCTAATTGTCATATTAGCTATGATTAATCAAGGTTAAAAGGGAACATGGCATCATTTGAGATAGCCTCGCTATTTTCAAGGAGCAAGTTGATAATGGTTGAAAAACAATGCTCATGGCCACCTTAGATGAAGTTTTAATTGCTCTAAGATGAACGGTCTAGATTCAGATCCAAGTTGATAATTTACCAATTCACTCGTGTAGGAATTCTGAATCATTAATTTTGCATGCTTGAATTTTCTATTTAAATGTAGGTCGATCGTTGTTTATTCACACTATCTTTTCAGTCTACAAAAGAAGTAAGGTGTGTGTGGTAGAGGAAATTGAGGTTTCCTAAGTAGAGTTTCAGTGTTTTCATCTTGAGAAAATTGGTATGAGATTAGGTTCTTTGGTCTATTTGGGATTTTTATTGCTCAAGTTATCTTCAATTATTGGGATTGGGGTGCTTCTCTTGTGGGTCTTAAGTCAAGAACCTTTTTAATTATCTCTCTGCTAGCTCTAGAGAAATTGGGAAAATTTGGTGCATCATTTCCACCTATTAGGAGGTCTAGCGGACTAAGTATGTTTGACTGTCATGAGGACATAGTTGAGCAAGAATCCATGGCTTCTCCCGAGGTTTCAAAGGGTAAAAGGAGGGCTACGAGCCATAAGAAGAAGTCAATTGTGCAGAGTACATACTGCTTAAGGAATAGGACCCTTCCAGGTGAAGTGGTCAAATGAAAAGGAAAGGAACTGGTACTACAAGTGAAGAACGCCAGGAAGAAGAAGAGTCACAGGGCCCACTTGGGTAAGTACAACTCTCCTATCGTGCTTTCAAACTCTCCTTCAGATGTTGAAGCTGATACCAGCTCGGATTATGGCCAGTACTTGCATTCCTTGGCGCCATATTGGAGTTCTGATGACGGCATGATAGTAATACCTCCAATTGCATCAAGGACAAGGAGCAATCGGGCATTCTTGGATGCCGATGACTCTGAATAGGGTCTCCTCCTATTTTAGTTTTTGATGACACCATGGTCTTTGCATAGGAGGTATTTATTTTCATATGTTTGTGGTTTGTCTTTCATTTTCTCATACTGATGTGGATGGTCTTTAAGATGATATGAATCGAATCTTTTTTGTTCCAAACAATGAACGCTGTGACAATGACAGCTAATATCTTGCACATGTTTTTTCCCTCCCCTGTTCTAAAATGTTTGCATATGAAACTGCCTGGGGAGTCCTTCGAGGAGTTAGTTAGAATTAGTTTTTTAAATAAGATCAAATGAAATTAAAATTGTGATTTAGTTAGGTACTTGTTGCTCCCCTATTTATATAAAGGGGATTTCATAGCAAAAAAAAAAAAGAGTTCAAAATTTTGAGTCTAGACACGGTCACAGTAGATAGTATACTCTAATAGCATGTAATAGAATGTAAAAAGATACTCTAGTATATGTATCAGAAGCAAGTTTAAGATGAAATTTATACTATGAATGAATCTTAAATATGGTTTTACAAAGAAATACCAAAATGAAGAATTTTAGTTTCAAAATATTGCTCTCCTATGTATTTTCTTCTAAGTTATGAATGAATATTTTTAATGACAACTTCATTTGTATTTTATCATTTGCACAAAATGTATGAATTTGTTTTCTGCTTCAGTTCAATGAATTGATTAAATGTTGAACTGAGCTCATTAGTTTGTGAGAAAAGAATATAGGATTTAGTAAGGAAGTGATATTTTGCAAACACAGTGAGTTAGATGTTACAAAGTGACACTCTAATGGTCCGCTAATTTATGAACTTCAATCAAAATTGTATTGCCAATAGATTACCAGTTGTAACTCATTTTCTGCCTTAGATAAAGCAATGATTATCTTATTAGTTTATCTTATAGTCAGTTAAGCCAGTATTGAATTGGGCCTAGGATTCAAGATGAAGAATGATTCAAAATACTCTAAATTATAATTTCCCAACTCTAAGTATGAAGGCACACTCCTTGAAAATAAGTAACACTTATATCTAAGGTTTGTTGAGCTTTTGATAAGGTGATTTTCATGGAATAATGTATTTGTGTGAAGAAATACACTTGACCAAGCCTAAAATATTATGAGTATATATGGGATTACCCTCCCTGGGTCTCACAGAGCCTGAAGAGAAGAAGTAAAGTAATAATTACTCTACTTAAGTGTTGTCCAATCCTCAACCTAGCTGATAATTGGGTCGTGGCAAGCTCATAGGGTAGGACTGAGATTAAATTTGGTTCTAAAAAAATAATCAAAAACTTTATTCCAACTCATCTTTAGACTCTGCAACAAAAATATAGCTCCATGTACTCATAACACTTCCTCAAGGTCTCAACTATACATGCACAACATGTTTTCGTCTTTTTCACAATTTTCTCAA
Source organism: Sequoia sempervirens (assembly GCA_007258455.2). NCBI lineage: Eukaryota > Viridiplantae > Streptophyta > Pinopsida > Cupressales > Cupressaceae > Sequoia > Sequoia sempervirens. Next base: position 25,312 of record VDFB02253795.1, read on the forward strand.
TATCCTCAACATCTTCATCCCACAATTGACATCAATGAAAACCTAGTCATTATACTTCCTATTGACATCAATGACAACACCTTCATACTTGCAACATCTTCTACATTTAACATGTAGATTAAAACTACAAACAAATAAAATAGTGAACATTGGAAATGTAAGATTTCTTTTTTTCCCTAAGGATGCTCCTACATCACAACATGGCTAATATTGAGATTGGTGTAGGTTAAATAAATGATAATACCAATAAATTGGTGATAAAGAGTAGTGTTCACCTAAGATGATGGATCATTGTGAGAAAGTTGAAATTCTATCTCCATGGGATTTGACATAGGCTTGCATTATCCCATCCTAAATTTATCAACAAATATCTTGAAATATTTAATTTTAGAGACAAAAAATGATACTTTTGTTTCCATACATCAATTTAATGATAATATTGATAATAATTCAAGATCTCAAAGATTTGTCATGTTGAACAATTATTTGAGATAATTATTTTTGTTGCAATAATCCATGGATAAATCATTATGATGACTAATAATTGATATATAAGAATTAAAATTGAATTCTCTCCCTTGGTATTGAAGGTAGATATTGGGATCATATGGATTCTTGGTGAATCTATGTTGAAGTAGATTCTCATCAATCTTGATGTACTGGGCTCAAGGATCATGTTGAACTATCCAAGTGCATTAGACCCCTTAGGTTGAGTCATGTATAATTATTCTTTAAGATATTCATTAATAAAGGGACTCTTGACATCCATCTAATGAACTTTATGACTATATTGTACCACCATTTCCAAAATCATTTAGATACTCTTGATATTTGTTATCACTAAAAAGTTTCATCATAGTTAATACCCTTTTATTCATAGCCCTTATTCACAAGTCAATGTTTATAATTTTGATTGTACTCTCTACCTTATATTTGATTCGGAAGACCCATTTTCATCCTATATATTTCTCCCCTAATAGAAATTCAACAAGTTCCCATGTATTTTCTTCAACAATGTCTAATATTGTGCATCCATAGAATCTTTCTAAGGTGGTGATCTAAGAGCCAATTTTATTGTTTCTAGTTTATAAATTTGAGTAATTATATGCATTAGAACCAAATTTGAATTCACTAGAATACTTTTTACAAGTCTTTGGCCCATTTTTTAACTTATCTACAATTACATCTATCTGCATCCTTCATTATGGTGTAATAACACTTAGGAATATTTTTGTGCATAGGATATGAGGATTGAGGTGGAGAAGATAGAGGTAGAAATTTATCCTTAGGAACAAATCCTATTATTGTGCTTCTTCATCAAGTTCCTCATCTTTATATTTAGTTATTATCAATTCTTGAGAACTAGAAGGTGATGGTGAGAAAGATGTGCTACATCATTTTTCCTCCTAAAAATATTCCTATTGATGTAATCCTTCTTTACTACCAAAAGTAGAAAATATTAGGCATTATTATGACTAATGTCATAGGTCCACACAGATTGGTGTGCACCAACTCTAAGGGACTAGAGGCTCACGTTTCTATAACTCTAAGGGAACTCTTCCATGGGTTACCCAGGTTGCCCTTTGTGCGTAAGCCCCCATGAAGAGCCACTCTTCCCAGTAGCACCGAAACACAAATCAAATGACATCAAGGGGTGTACCAAAGCACAAAAAGTATTAGAATCACGAGAACCAAAAACATATGTGAGGCATAAACCTTCTTGCCCAAAAAGCCATAACAAAAGGAGAAACTATGGTACCAGGTAACACCCACAAGAGCTCAAAACCAATAATACAATCAAACGAATCACAAAGGTCTAACCACGGAAATCCAACATAAATCAAGTTTTCCATCGCCTCTGGAAGCCTATTATATGAACTACCCATAAACTCCCAATGGTAACTAACTCAATGTTACAGGTTCCCACATGACTAAACATGAAATCTCATCAAATTGGAAATAATACAAGGGAACGAGAGTACAATCAACTTGGAAACATAACAACCAATCTTTTAATTCTCCAACACATTCCATGTAGTGAAATTTAAAAGCATATTTGATACTACATTTATTTACACATCCAAATCCAATTTGGCAAATAGTCTAGCTAAATAAGAACATATAAAGTTACGAAATGATTATTTACTTAATAACAATAATTTGACTTCAATGTTCAATTCTTCAATTATAAAACACAATTAAATCAAATTCCATAATAAATCAATTTAATATTAATAAATTCCACTTACCATAAATCCATTGACTAAGTTGAACTCTATCATACTAACTAGTCATAACAAAATTTGCAGCGAAATATTTTATTTTGATTATTCAAAACAATTTCTTGATTTAATTACATTTACTAACCCATTTAATAAATTTATCAATTTTAAATGTCACTTTTCTAAACAATGAATCAATAGTAGTTAACAAATAAACACATATATAAATTAAATTAAATTAAACTAAAATATTTTAAAATAGAAATAACTCTATTTAATTTCTTATTTTTAAAAGGGAAAGTATTAATGGTTATTCCCACGTAATTAAATTTACCATGACTTTAATTTTATTCCCGTTCTATATCACAATATCAAAGTATGCATTTTAATACGATCAATTACTTTCCACTTAATATATATATATATATATATATATATATATATATATATATATATATATATATATACACATATACGTATTTACATAAATATACATATGATATAAATATAAATATGTAAATATATTTATTATGACCACTTTGCTGTTAAAAAGAACAGTAAGTTTTATTTCTTTTAATTCAAATAAATTTCTTTTCCATTCTAAATATAAATAAAAACAATTTGAATAAACACTACATTTTGAATTATTTTTCTTAATTTCCCAATTTCATTAATTTTAAAATGTCTCTTTTTAGAGAATATCCCATTTATGCACAAATAAATTTAAAATATATAAATAATCATATATTTATTCACATAATATCTAACACTATAAATCTGCTAAATATTGTTTTACTTGAACAAAAGACAGACTGGAAAGAAAACATATATATATATAATAAAGAATATAAAAGCACTAAAATAAGAGGCGCGGCCTCCATGGGCTGCACACAATAGCCTTGTACTACTACGCAGCTCAGACCAAGGAGGGAAGTGGAGGGGCGCCAACAAAAATCTGCTCCACTACATCAAAACAAACCATAAACTCAACACTAGGGGTCGAACCTACTACAAAATGTGCTCTACAAAGTTTGCAGAAATAAAACGCACTCCACCACCATCGAAATTATTCAAATATAACTAAATTCTAGATTTACAGATAGAATCATTGAAATGGTATCAATCTGTATGCTAAGTTTCAACATAATCAAGTGCAAAAATTCAAAATATACAGTGTTAATTATACTGCGCCAACCATGAAATTATAACCTACAGTTTGGATTATCACTCAGGAAAAATCTGCGAATGTCAACCCTTAACTACAAGTCATAGCTAACATAAAGGCCAACTACTCTTGCAAACCTCCAAATTTTAAAACTATTGAAAGGAATCGATCTAAACTATGGATGGCGGCAGCTTTCAAAAGCAAAAAGGCAAGCTAAAAAAAATTAAAGAGGACATACTATGCGCCTCGATATTATCATGCACTTTAGACTCCAAAACAAGTTGAATCTTTCAGATATGCCATAAAGAGGCGATTTCCTTCTTTTCAAGCTAAATAGAAAATCAAAGAAGGCATATCAACAAGCAACGTATGAAGAGAGATAGAGGGGCGCAGCCAACAAGAATGGTGGCAGATTTAGTTCACAGTGAAAACCAACAAGGGCCAGCTAATGCATGCCTAAACAATAATAATATTTATCTATAAACCAAAAAACATGGAACAACACTCGCACTAAAGTTGCATCCAAAGATGCGTCTGGCCAAATCCAACACCCTGAAGGCCAGAGGCAGAGGAATTTTTACAGTAAAAATAAAACAAAAAAAAAATTCAACACAGAGCTGCTGCATGTTAATTTTTGTTTGCTCACATTCACATTAATCAATCAAAAGTAAATTACAAATACAAATATATGTATAGGTAAAAGTCACGTGAATGTTTTTCACGGAAAAGAGAGCTCGACAAAAATTTATTACAAATTACCTAACTAACTTTTTCCCGTCAAAACGCATTTAATAAAATGTCCCTTACAATAATATTAAAACTTAAATATTAATTTTTCCGTACTATGAAATATCCTGGGGGAGGCGGCTTGGTAAAAGGTTCCCCGCGGTATTGCAATGGATATTTTATTTATTGCGATATTGCGGGCAGCGGCTGGAGGTGACTGCAACAGTTAGGATTAACATTCCAACACTCCCCCTTAAACATAATTGCACTGTCCACCATGCCCAATCTGTTTCTTTGAAAAATAAAATTATTTCTTCCCAGTGCCTTTGTGAAAATATCTGCACTTTGCTTTTCTGATCTGCAAAACTCTAAAAATATGTTACCATTGTTAATTAATTCCCTGATAAAGTGATACCTGGTATCAATATGCTTGCTTCTCTTATGAAAGACTGGATTTTTTGAGAGAGCTATGGCTGAATTATTATCACAGTAAATTTTTGTTGCCTCCATTTGTTCATTTTGTAGTTCTTTCAAAATTCTTCTCATCTAAACTGCCTGGCATGCTGCACTTGTGGCTGCCACATATTCTGCTTCAGCTGATGAAAGACAGACTATTGGCTGCTTCTTTGAAGACCATGAGACAACTCCAGTCCCAAAATTAAATACATAACCAAATGTGCTTTTTCTATCATCAATGCTGCCAGCACAGTCACTGTCTGTGTATCCTATGAGTTTGAACTCATCTGAACTTGAATACTTAATACCAAAATTTATTGTTCCACTTACATACCTTAAAATTCTCTTCCCAGCTTTCCAATGTGTGTCTTTTGGTGTTTCCATAAACCTAGAAATCAAACTTACTCCATACATAATGTCTAGCTTTGTGGCTGTAAGATACATGAGACTTCCAACAAGCCTCTTACACAAAGTTGGATCAACATTAGACCCTTTATCATCCTTGCTTAGTTTCAGACCTGTCACTGTAGGTGTTGGTGCTGGTTTGCACTTCATCATATTAAACATTTTCAAAATGTCATTTGCATATTTTGGTTGTGAAATAAAAATACCATTTTCATTTTGATTCACTTCAATGCCCAAAAAATACTTCATCAGACCTAAGTCTATCATTTCAAATTCTTTCTTCATGTCTGCCTTGAACAGATCAATTGACAAATTGCCAATGAAGATTAAATCATCAACATATAAGCATACTATCAGTATTTCACCTTCTTCATTCATTTTTGTATACAGTGTGGGCTCACTGCTACATCTATTAAATCCATTCAGCAAAAGATAATTGTCTATTCTGTTGTACCAAGCTCTTGGGGCTTGCTTCAATCCATACAGTGCTTTTTTCAATTTGTAAACTTTGTCTTCTTAACCCAGAATTTCATACCCAGGTGGCTGATCCACATAAACTTCTTCTTCTAAATAACCATTTAAAAAAGCTGACTTTACATCCATTTGAAATACAAACCATTTATTCTGAGCTGCTAAAGCTAAAATCATCCTTATAGTATCCAATCGTGCTACAGGTGCAAATGTCTCATTGTAATCAATTTCAGGCTGTTGTGAATAGCCCTTTACAACCAATCTTGCTTTAAGCTTCTGAACTTCATCTTTTTCATTCAATTTAATTTTATAAATCCATTTCACTCCAATGACATCTTTGTCTTTTGGAAGACTGACTAAATCCCATGTATGATTCTTTTCAATTGCTTCAATCTCTTCATCCATAGCACTTACCCATTTATCATCTTTGACTGCATCTTGAAAATGAATTGGATCATCTATTTGAGAATAGAATGCAGAAAGAGAAATCTAATCTGAATTATTCTCACCTTCATTTTGCTCATATATATCTCTTATGCTTCTAATTTTCTGTCTTCCAAGACTTGCCAATGTAGGATTTGACATATCACTTGAACTTGTGGAAAGTGGACCCGATGGTCCTGCTGTAGATGGTGTTTGTTGTCCTCTTGTTGGACTACTTCCTTGAATGCATGAGGCTGTTCTTACAGTCGATGTTGGTGTCACTTGTGGACTACTTTGCTGAGCTTGAATAGGAGTGGTAGGAGTCACAATAGCTGGAATATTTGTTGATGCTAAAACTTCATTCTCCTCTTGAAGTATACTAGCTGAAATATTGACTGTCTTCTCTATGCTTCCATCCCATACTTCATCTTCTACAAATTGTACATCTCTACTGATTATAACTTTCTTTGTTGTTGGATTATAGAGCATATAAGCTTTGGATTCTTCACTGTATCCAATAAATATATATTTTTCTCCTTTGTTATCTAGCTTCCTTCTCAATTCATCAGGCACATGTGCATATGCTACACATCCAAATACTCTCATGTGAGTAACACTGTGTTTTTCTTCCTATCCATGCTTCTTCAGGTACCATATTCATAACACTTTTTGTTGGACACCTATTCATTATATAGGCTGCACAAGATATTGCTTCTACCCAATATTCATTTGACAAATGTTTGGCTTTCAACATGTTTCTAGCCATTTCCATGATTGTTCTATTTTTCCTTTCAGTTACTCCATTTTGCTGAGATGTGTATCTAGTTGTGAGCTGCTTGTGAATTCCATGATCTTTGCAAAAATTAAAAAATTCTCTTGAAATATATTTGCCACCTCTATCTGTTCTCAACACTTTGATATAATAATCACTTTGTTTTTCAACCAAATTCTTGAACTGACGAAACAGATCAAACACTTCATTTTTCTGCTTTAGAAAATAAACCCATGTTTTTCTTGAATAATCATCAATGAATGTCAGAAAATAAAAACTACCACCTATTGAAGGTGTTTGCATTGGTCCACACAAATCTGAATGTATAATTTCTAAAGGGGCTTTTGCTCTAGTTGACTTTCCTGCTGGAAATGATTCTCTATGTTGTTTTCCTAAAATGCACCCTTCACATACCCTTTCTAGTTTTTCTATTAAAGGTAGTCCCTTGACCATGCCTTTCCTATAAAGTAAATTTAAACCTCCAAAGTTGAGATGCCCAAATCTCAGGTGCCATAACCAGTTTTCATCTTTTATCTCAGCTTGAAAGATTGTTTGCACTACTGCTGTAGTTTCTTCTCTACCCACTTGTGAATTCATTAAATGTTGTGCTTGAGCATAATTTATATTCAAATCTAGCCTTATCTTTAAGGGAAACATTCTGTTGTTTGTCATTTTGACTTTTGCAATAAGTTGGTTGCTTGGGTATTTGTCTAAAATTGTGCACAGACCATTCTTGAAGGTTACTCTATACCCTTTTTGAACCAGTTGCCTTACACTCATTAAGTTATGTTTCAGACCAGGCACAAAATACACATCTGAAACATACTTTTTCTCCCCCTATTTAGTTAGAATATTGACATCTCCTTTTCCCTTGATTGACACTTTGTTGTCATTACCCAATGTAACATCAGACTTTACATTCTCATCTAAACTTGAAAACATTTCTAGATTCCCTGTCATATGATTGCTACAGCCTGAATCTAAAAACCATACATCTTTTTCATTTGCTTGAGCAACATTATAAGCTAAAAACATTGTGCTCTTATCTGAATTATGATTTTGACCTTCTCTTGAAAAATTTGCATTTTGTCTATTATTATCATACTGCTTCTTTCTACACTCATTCATATAATGCCCATATTTTTTTACAGTAGTGACATTGGACTTGAGATTTATCATACCTTTGATTTTGTGACTGATTCTGTGTTGGGTTTTGGCTTGAGCCTTGATTGCTGCCTCTTCCACTTGAGCTTGATAGACTGTATCTTTCACCTCTATAATAGTTTCTTCCTTTTCCTCTTGATCTACCTCTGCCTCTTCCTTGACTGACTGAAGCCTGAGTTTTGAAAGCATGCTCCAGTGATGTATCTGCTGACCTTTTCAACCTATGTTCATGAGAAATTAGAGATGCATATAACTGTGAGAGATTCTTTGTCTCCTCTATAGCAACTACAACTGGTAGAAATTTTGTGGGCAAACTCCTTAAAATCTTTTCAACAATTCTGGTATCTTCCAGATTCTCTCCATGAGACCTAATTTGATTAACCATCCCAATGAATTGGGTGTAGAATGAATCAACAGATTCATTGTCCTTCATACATATTGTTTCAAAATCTCTTCTCAACATTTGTAGCTTTGTTGTTTTAACTTTTGCCATGCCTTGATAGGTTGTTTGAAGTATGTCCCATGCTTGTTTGGACTTTGTTGCTGCTGAAATCCTTGGAAAAATGCTCTCATGTACAGCTTGAAACAGATAAAATAAAGCCTTTGAGTCTTTCTTCCTTGTGTCTTTTAATAAGTCTTTCTCTGCTTGTGTTAAAGCATTGTATGCTATTGCATCTGCTGGCTCTGGAAATCCATTCTCAACTAAATCCCATATATCTTGTGAGCTAAATAGTGTTTTCATGGTAATTGACTAGTACTCATAATTCTTCCCATTAAACTGTGGAATTTGTGGGTTTGTCAAGCTTGTGCTTGCTGCCATTTTTGAAATTTACTCAGATAATCTGCTTTGATAAAATTGACTCTGATAATCGAACTTGCTCTGATACCACGTGAAGGCCAGAAGCAGAGGAATTTTTACAGTAAAAATAAAACAAAAAAAAAATTCAACATAAAGCTGTTGCACGTTAATTTCTGTTTGCTCACATTCACATTAATCAATCAAAAGTAAATTACAAATACAAATATATGTATAGGTAAAAGTCACGTGAATGTTTTTCACGGAAGAGAGAGCCCGACAAAAATTTATTACAAATTACCTAACTAACTTTTTCCCGTCAAAACACATTTAATAAAATGTCCCTTACAATAATATTAAAACTTAAATATTAATTTTCCCATACTACGAAATATCCGGGCGGAGGCGGCTTGGTAAAAGGTTCCCCGCGGTATCACAATGGATATTTTATTTATTGCGATATTGCGGGCAGCAGCTGGAGGTGACTGCAGCAGTTAGGGTTAACATTCCAACACACCCAGGAATAAATGAAAAGTTTCGTCTAAGAGTATTAACCAATTCGAGCAAGCTAAAGCCAATCAAATTCAAGACAGAGCTCGATTTCAGCAAGGAATGAATTAAATAAAAGATGAAGGATCAAAACAACGTTTCCCCTAAAACTCACAATCAAACCCAAATGCAAAAATCAAAGATGTGCTTGTATTAATTTTTCAATCGAATCACTAAACACCCAGCTTCAACAATCAATTTAAAAGCTTCTTGAGACAATTACCAGGCAGTTGCTAAAGGGCAGATTCAAATGAATGAATTCCAAATAATAGTAATAACTCAAGAAATTTATTTTCTTATACGAATCATTTTGATTTGAAAACAACTGGGAATGAGAAATTAAACGGAGAATGAGAAAAGAAATTACATCACCAACCTCGTATTTGAAGATGGAGATGGCGAGCTGGGTTGATTCCTTTGACCAAAACAGCTTCTTCCAAAATACTCAAAGCTGTGATATTTTTTAACTTTTTACCAAATCATAATTCAGAGTAAAAAAAAAAATTTGTTGAAATTCTGAATCATGCACCCGTCAATTTCTCTTTCCTTGATTGTCCACCTGTTGGTAAATCCTTGCGTGTTTAGTTAATTTAAAAACCTAACTCTCTCCACTATTACTTGATAAAAAAACTAAGGATAATAGTTTTCACCCTTTTATTATTATTTTACCGTTTAAACATTAAATCACACTATTTAATTTAATAAACCTTATACACGTAATTCATTTAATTACTTTTTTTTGAAATTTATCATTATCCAATTAAAATTTATCCAATTTGATATTTTATTCAATACCTCATTATCCATGATATTTAAATTTAAAAATAAACATCATTAATAAATAGTATAATAATCCATTATATTAAATTTAAAATAAACATTATATATAAATGCAAATTTATGTTTCATTAACATATTCATCTTTAATAAATTAATAATATAAGCTATCAAATCATTATAACCTTTAAATTAATTTAATAATTTAATTTATTACTTTAATTAAATCACATCATACTTATGAACATGGTTAAATCAAACCAATTAATCAAATGACCAATAATAACTTAATCACCATGAACATCACTATATCAAATAAATAAAACAACATTAAACAATTAAAACTAAACGACTCAGAATGAAAAGATACCAAAACAAGAACGAGGTTGCAAACAGACGACGTCGTCAAACACAATGATGGGGTGACGGACTAGGACGAGGGACTTCTTGTCAACTTGAGTTTCCATATCATACCCATTGAGCTTATAGGGCACACTCAAACTTGATAGTGCAGGTGGAGTCGATGCCCGGTACGTGCATCCTGCATCAAACCAAATGTCAAGCAACATATATATCCAATCACAAGCACACCGTGAGGAGGAGTTGTACTGTAGCAGGGCACTCGCGAACGAATGATGCTACACCATCCTCTCACCAAGACTCCAACCAGTAACACATCATCATAATTATCATAAAGCAATAACTAATCAATCACATAACAACATAGTACTACAACTAGATGGTAAACATAACCAGTTAGATCCAAACACCATGTATCATCATATCAAAAACCTCTGAACAAAGTATCATAATTATCCAAACAAACTAAACTACCAACCAAACCAGTCAAACTGGTGAAACAATCACCATAATAGTCCCATAGTACACAACAAAACATGAGAAGAGTATCATAACAATGACAGCAATACAAGATACATTACAATAAATGTTATCACAAAGGCATATGTGAATTTTTTTGATAAATATGGTTACAAATGATCTTGCATAATAAATTGATAAATTTGTGATTATGAAGGATCCTACACAAGAAACTTACATACATGGATATGAAGAGCCTTTTTAATAAACTAATATATGTGGTTGTGAAGGAGATAGCATGAAAAAAAAACTTTTGACTTCAAAGGATACATCATAGCCATGACATTGTCATTCTAATTATAATTAGATCATAGAATTTTATTAATAGCATATGCCTCCTTCAATTGGTTTCATGAAAATGATTCTTGGAGGAGAGGATAAACAATTATTTGTAAAATATATGGTCATGTTCGTACAAGAATCATATAGTAATGTCATGGATAATATCATGTGATAAGCAATAGGTAAAATATAAATATTCAATCATGTAAACATATTTATCAAAGGGAGATGAAATTACCCTAATGGAAATGACAATGAATAACTAATATAGCCAAAATAATAATAAGAAATGAAAGCAAAGATATGTATGATATAAAATTTTACCATGTAAGAACAAATAAAATGCCATATGAAGTGTAAACTTGTAATTATAGGATAAGGATGTAAGAATAAGGTTTTCATATAATGATGAGATGATCATCAAAAAAATATAATATAAATAACATAAAAGGGGATTCTCAAAGTGGGGGAAACATAACATGTAACATTGACACGAATCATGTGGAACATACACAAGTAAACAACACATAATTTACATAAAGTAAAATTAGAATAAAAAATAACATAATAAAGCATAAAATTAATAAAAAAGAAAAATATAATGCATGAAATAAAAATCACAATAAAATTTTCCCAATTAAAAGGGATAAAGTCAAAATACAAAGAAAATAAGTTATGATTTTTATCAATGCATGATGAAAGTGGTCTCAAATCACTTCATAAATTTGAATCATCTTAAATAAACAAGAAAAATACAAGAGAGAACACATAAAATGTAAAATAATAAGTGACAAGAAACACACAATATATATTCATAGCCACTTGTTTAGCATGCATGACTAAATGTGTATTTGCATCATCCACACTTCAACTAAGAAAATGAAAACAACACAAACATATGAACAAATAACATTTAAAAAATATAAGGAGAATATATTACCTAATTATGTTAGAGAATCATTTATATATTCTTGGGATGAATCTCAATGTAGTCATGCTCAACCTTTGAATTCATTTACATATAACCTTATTCTTATGCTATTGGTTAGGTAGGCTAGTAGGATACACAATATATAATTGTAAGATAAGCATAACCACTTGATGATAAAATATTGGGATCATGAGAGCAACACTCATTAGGACTGAAATTGAAATATTATATAATAATTAAATTTGATCTAAGATCCATGAATGAAGTTTAAGAATCATGACACATGTATCAAACCATAATAAAGATTCATCAACTTAAATATCTCTAAATACATGTATAAGAGATATTCCATTACCAACATAGGTATGATAGAGAAAAATCTAGTTAACATATTTATATGCACCTATATGATATCTATTTGTATACCCATAAATGCACTAATAAATTGATCTCTAATAATATGATCACTATAAAATATATGTTTAAGAACATAATGTTTATCGATAGCTTTTGTTATTCAAAAATAATGATTGTCATATACTAAATCATGTAATAAAAAAGTAAATCATCATAATCAAGAAAAAAAAAGAATCATAAGAATCCTCATTATATAAATAACCTAGAGACAAGGAGGAAAAATCATAAGCAATAGTTACAAGAACATCATCACATGAATCATTTAAAGTGTGGATGTAGCCATGGAAAGTAAGACTTAAAAACTATATGTATAAAGGACAAGTTCACCAATATTTTGTATGTTAGCAACATGAACTATGATATTGCGTGCAGTGATTTTTATCTAATAAAAAATACAAGGAAATTAACTAAAACTAAGAAAAAGATAAAAATCAATCAAACACTCAATTAAGGGCAAGATGAAACTCAAACTTGCAATAAAACCCACGAAAATGGAGTCCAAGTTGAGCTTGATGATGCGATTGCCCCATGGATTTGAAGCTATGTGTGCTCACAGTTAGATTTTGACCGCATAACCCCTTGTATTTCCTCAATTTGGTCACAAAATAATGAGATTTAGCTATGGTTGCAAGATGGTAGTATGAGAGTGTGATATCTTATGTGCATGAAGTGGTTGCATGGGGAAAAGGACTAATTTTGTCATTTACATGGGGAAGAATAGGTTGGCTGGTGGAGATTGAGGCTTGGGAAGATCAAGGGTTGAGATGCCTTGAGGAAAATTGACTCTTGAGGTGATGACATGTGTCATCACATGGGTGCATGAGAGAAGGGTACTTGGAAGTACCATTGGGAATGGTCAAGATCTCCTCATAAAGGAGTTTCTTTTCCATTCTTCCCAAATGATGGGAAGGATGTGACAAGAGGGAATTTAAAATTCCCTTTTATAATCCTCATGGGGATGGGAGAGGAATTAAAAATTCCTTTAAAATCCTAGAAAGAATAAATGGAATTTAAAATTCCATTGGGGGATGTGGGATGAATAAAATGTAATTAAAAATTTCATTGGGATATGGGTAGTATTTATTAGGGTTTGACCAAGGGTTTGATTAGGTTAGATAATCAATGGATTAGGATGTGCAAGTGAGGGATTAGAAAGGTGATTAGGCTAATGGAGAGAAATTAGAGACAAGTTGCAAGAATTGGAGGATGTGACATTTCCTAATCAAGGATTAGGAATGTGCACATCATTAATCAAGGATTAAGCAAGTTAATCAAGATTAGAAGTGGATTATGGAGGATGTGAAATTTGGAGAGAGAAAGGGGATAAATTAAAAATTAATTTGAATTCAGTGGACTAATGACTAAATTAAATGAATTGGTCTATTTATTTAATTTAAAGAGGAAAGGTTAAAACGATAAAAAATAATTAAATGCCTTAGAGGACCTTAGGAAAATGTTCAATATTATTAATTAAATAATGACAATATTATTTATTAATGCAAATAGGAAGATGGAATAGACAAAATAAAGATAAATTTGACCAAATGTGAATGGTCAAATTTAAGTGTCTACATTTTACACCTCTTTGAGATGGTTTTACAAAGTAGCATCATTTCAAAGAATATTAAGATATAGCACCAAGAAGAAGATGGTTAGAATAGGGAAGATTCCCTAGTCATTTGAAGCAGTGATTGGGAAGAAATATGATAAAAATGAAGATGAGGATTAGGATAGGAAGAAAGACGATGAGAGTGAAGATGAGGATTACGATAGAGGATGCCCCCTCGAGAGGACATGCAGGTTTGGGAGAAGTACATGGGTGTGCTCTTAAAATGGATGCAAGGATAAAGGAGGAAGATGATGGAAGATTACAAATGGAAGGCGGGATGGGAAGGGGAAGATATGATGCATGGAGAAGATGATAAGCAAGCAAGCACAAAAGGATTTAAGGACAAATATGATGTTACCTTGATCATGCTAAAAGCCAAGATTGATTGATGATGAATGGGGTGTTGTTAAGATGGGAACGGTATATCCCAAAACAACACAAAGGATTGGGAATGATACATGCCGATGAGGATGGGAGTGTTTTTGATGTGGGAATGATATATCCCAAAATAACACAAGGATTGGGAAGGATACATATCGATGAGGATGGGAGTGTTGTTGATGTGGGAACGATATATCCCAAAACAACATAAGGATTGGGAAGGATACATATTGATGATGATGGTTGGATTTGGATCAAGGCTTGCAACAAGGATAGGAACAAGACCAAGGATGTGCTTAGATGATTTGTGCTAGATTGCATGGATGAGGATTTTCTTGTGATTTGGGACTATGAGGATCAATTGGATTGAGGGAATGGATGAATATGATATAGGAAAAGATGCTTAGAATGACAAATCTATATTATCCTAAAAAAACTTAAATGATAATGAAATGATGGAAAAGATGCTTAAAATAAAAATTCTATATTATTCTAAACAACTGAATGAAAATGAAATGATGGAAAAGATGCTTAGAATAACAAATCTATATTATTCTAAACAACTTTAATGAACATGAAATGGTAATGAAATGATGGAAAAGATGAATGGATGATAGGTGGAACCATAGTGTACCAGTCAAAACTAAATTAACCTAATGGGGAAATAAATGGGAGGAACTCACTTGCACAATCAAAACCCAATGATTAGGAACAAAATGATAGGAATGTAAATAAAAATGATGGAGGTAAATGATAGATGGTAGGATGGGGAATGATAGAATAGTGACCAAAATTGAGCAATTTAATTGTTATGCATTATTCTTTCATGTTACTAGTGAGCACTTAATTTGATATAGCATGGGATACTATGCACTAGGGTATGAGGAACCAAAGTGACTTTGTACCACATGCATAGGACTAACACAAAAAACAAAAAGGTTATTCCAACATCTCACAAAGTTGCAAAGGGCTTTGGTGGGCCAACATTGGAAAACCACAAACACAAGAGGATGCCCCGACATAACACAAGACCACAAAGGGTCTTGGTGGGTACAACGTGGTACAACCAAGAAGACATGATCACAATAAACCAAGATATTCCCCTATTTATACCAATCAAAGTGCACCATGATATGATGTATTGTGGGAACCTTGAGTAGGTATAGTAAGATTCTCAAAAGATAAACAAAATGAAAAAGCACCAAGAAATTGTAATAAATCTCAAATATCCTTTGTCATGAGGATGATAGGTAAATAGGGAAGGTAGGTGGATGATATAATGATGAGGAGGATAAGAAATATGATGATTTGGATAGATGGAATGTATGCCAAGATGTTTCCAAAGCATGTATATATATTTCCCCTATTTATATCAAGATCCCATGGAGGGTGGAAGGAATGAGATAAATGGGATGTGCTAGGTAGGATGGAGGAGATGGAGGAAGGGGATGCTTAGAATGGAGTTTTCACCAAGTGTGGAAAGAAAATAGGTGAGGGTTTTACACATGACACCTATTTTCTAGGTTTTCATCATGGTACTTTCCCAAGGTGCCTGTTTGCCAAGTTTTCACCATTTGACAATTTTTTTTTTTTAATATTATTTTTTTTTTGGAATTTTTACATGGATGGAGGTGGATTAGGATAAGGATATGGATAAGTGAATTTGGAAGATAGGTAATAAGTATATGGAGCAAGGAATCAAGCATCAAGTTCCATACTAAGGTAATAAGAGCTCATGTTTGAAGTTATTGTTGAATGTTGGTACAACCACATTTGGATTGATGGATTATGCAAGGGAATAGATGAAAGGGATTTTATGGGATATATATGTGGGATAATGGATGGGATTTTGGAAATTAATGGATGAAATTATGGGAAATGATTATGATGGGAAGTGTGATGGTGGGATGTTTTCAAGACCAACATCGACACATATTGTGGTGGAAGTGGAATGATAGGAAAATTAATGGATGGAGAATGTTGGATTGGTGGAGGAGTTGTGATAGTGAATTTTGGGACATAGGGACCCAAAATAGATTTAGGATATGGAGGATGGGGATGGGTAGATTTTAGATTAGCAACTTTGGATGCCATTATAGATTTTTCATTTGAATGCATTGCATCTTTTTGCTTTGGGATCCACATGATTTTAATTTTTTCTTTGATAGGCCTTTGTAGCCTTAGGTATTGAT
Source organism: Sequoia sempervirens (assembly GCA_007258455.2). Taxonomy (NCBI): domain Eukaryota; kingdom Viridiplantae; phylum Streptophyta; class Pinopsida; order Cupressales; family Cupressaceae; genus Sequoia; species Sequoia sempervirens. The sequence goes on from VDFB02253795.1 coordinate 41,929, forward strand.
TTGTATTTTGGATTATAAAGTATATGGTTCTACAATTTTTAGGTAACTTAATAATTATTATGAATGTGTATGAGAAATCCAAAATCTTGCATAGTGTCAAAGAGATAGACTTCTAAAATTTTATTGTGGTTGTGTAATACTTACAAATGTACACAAAAACTATGGAATTCTAGAATAGTATTAAAAAATGGAGTAGATATTTGATGTATCATTGTAAATATTATATATATACTAAAAATATCCCAACATCTAGATAACATTAATATGGTGGGAATACACAAATTTCCTATCTGTTAAATTGTTACAATACACATAGCTTCCCTAAAATTCTACAATAAATTTATGGAATGAAGATTCTTCTTACAAATGTAATACAAAAATCCTCAATAATTTTAAATTTTAAATATAATCAATAATTCTAGCATAGATGGATTGAATTACAAAAGCATTTACAAACCCCCACTGATGGGGAACCATAATGTAAGGACAAGAAAAAACTCCATCATGGCATAATTAATATATGTGAATTATGGAAGCATAGATAAAGAAAATTGAACTATTTAATAATTTGTGCCTCAAATAGATGTAGACTCATGAGACAATGGATGCAACTTTGTAATAGGGGCTTATGTAGCGAACTACAAAATAAAATAAAAATCCTATTATGATATTTTAAAAGAACTTATTACATCATTTGAGAAGATGAGATGGAGGAACATTAAACTTAAGGAATTCTCTAAGTTGATATCAAATATTTTGAGTAAAACCAAAGGAAAAATTGAAGATATTGTGAGATCCATGTTGCTTCTTGTATCTTATAGAGATGTATTAATCATTATTAGCCTAAAAAAATATACACTATGTATAAGTAGATGTAAACATATTTTTGAAAATTGGCATGCAATGCATATGCTATTCATCTTGTGATAATGTTAGATTATACAAATAAAGAACAACTACATAGAATTGTATCTTCCCTCCATGGGCATGTTGTGTCTCTTCTTTACCATCAAGTTGGATTTATTATTGTAGAATATGTATGAAGGTTGGGAAATACAACTCACTAGAATGATATCTTCTCTCAATGGGCACTTTGTGTCTCTTCTTTTCCATAAAGTTAGATTTTTTATTGTATTAAATGCATAAATTTTGGGAAATATACCTCACTAGAATGATATCTTCCCTCCATGGCATGTTGTGTCTCTTCACCATCAAGTTGGATTTTTTGTTGTAGAATATGCATGCACATTGAGAAATCCACCTCACAAATTTCCTCCTACTATTTTGGTGAGCCTAAGATCAATGGTTGCAAGATTATTCAAACATGACTCTAATGAAGATTTTAAGAATAAAATGTATCATCAATCTAACATTCTAGATTCACAATTGACTATATTTATTAATTAATTAAAATTTTAATATAACATAATTTTGAATTTTAATTAATTAGTAAATATGGTCAAATGTGACTTCAAAGTGCTAGATAGATGTTGTCAACATCAAAAGAGGATTTTAGACACAATTAACCTTATTCCCAAAAATGATGAGAATGGCCAAATTCAAAGAATGAAGGACAAATTAAAGTTGATGTAGAAGAGAACGATAGTTTGAAGAGAGACATACTAAACACAAGAAAAGTCTATTTAATTGTCCAGACAATATGTCTCTAGAACTTTCACTTGTGGAAGGGGTAAGTGTAGAAAGATGGGGGACCAAAAAGTGGCCATGCCACTTTTTGGTCCCATGTAAGGCATAACATGAGCACGTTATAACACACACACATTATGGCTTGGTAATGACCAAACATAGGCTTGTTCATTACCAAGTCATAACACACTCGCATTTACAAGAAAAAAAAATAAGTCTCTCTCTTTCTCTTTCCACAGGTCTCTCCACATCCTCACATAGATCACATTCTTCCTCTTTCTTAGACTCTATACATGAAATAAGTATTTAAGTATAAGTAAAATTTATATATGGAAATTTAATTTTTTATACTTTAAGTTATATTTCATGTATATAGTATTAAGATTTTTGAGAATGGTTTCAAATCTCTAGTAGTTATATTGCAGATTCTAAGTTTTGGAAGATTTTATAATTTTCAGACTTAGTCAAATTTCAGTAATCAACAGACTCCTATCATCTTGCAATTATCTCTATATATCTCTCCCTCCCCCCCCCTCTCTCTCTCTCTCTCTCTCTCCCTATAGATATCTCACTATCTCTCTCTCCCTCTCTTTCTATACCTCTCCCTCCCTCCCCTTCACTTTCTCTCCCTCCCCCTTCCCTCTCTCTCCCTCCATCCCTCTCTCTCTATTACTCTTTATCTCATCTCTCTATCCCTCTAAATATTTCACTATATCTCTCCCTCTCCCCTCTCTCTCTACTCATCTCTCTCCCCCTCTTTACCTCTCTCTCTCCCTTCTTCCAACTCTATCTCTACTCCTCTCTCCCCCTATTTACCTCTCTCTCCCTCCTTCCAACTCTCACTCTCTACCTCTACCTCTCCCTCCTTTCATTCTCTTTCTCTACCTCTCCCTCCCTCCCTTATCTCTCTACATATCTCTCTCTAAACCATAAACCCAAAAACTTTGCATTAATAACATAACACTAAAACCTAAAAAAATAAGTTTAATCCCTAAACCATCAACGCTCAACCCCCACTTATCAACCATAAACCCTATATGATAAACCCTAAAAGGTAACATTAATAATTCAACAATAAAACCTAAAAATAAGTTTAATCCCTAAACCCTCAATGCTTAACCCTACATCATCAACAATAAACCCTAAATCCTATGCCCTAAACATCATATGCTAAACCATAAAATTTGGCATTAATAATATAACACTAAAACCTAAAAAATAAATTTTATTCCCTATACCCTCAATGTTCAATCCTCTCTCATCAACCATAAGCCCTAAACCCTATTCATTAAACCCTATAATTTGGCATTAATAATTTAACACTAAAGCCTAAAAAAAAAAAAATACCTAAAAATTTCATGTTGAAACCTCCATCATAAACCATGAGTAATAGAGAGAGATAAAGAGAGAGGCATAAAATAAGAGAGGGATAAAGTAGAGAGGGAAGGAGAGAGTGGGGAAGAGGTAGAGAGGGGAGGGAGATGGAGAGGCTAGATAAAGATAAGTAGAGAGGGGAAGGAGGGAGGGAGGGAGAGGTAGAGAGATAGGTCTAGAGAGAAATGGAGGGGGGGTAAGGTGGGACAAGGAGATAGATAGATAGATAGAGAGGTCTAAAGAGGTACTAGGAGATAGAGGAAGGGATGGAGGGAGAGAGAGGTAGGTAGAGAGGTAGGGTGGGAGAGATAGAGATAGCGAGAGGTAGGACGTGACAAAGGGAGATATATTTTTTATTCATAGAAATATGATCATGTTATAACACACTTGCGTAATTACTTTATTTGGGATTTTATAACCCTAAGGGTTGGATTTTCCTTGGGCTCACATTGTTACCTACTTTGGGAATTTCCAACACTAAGGGTTGGATTTGCCTTGGTCTCACATTATTACTTGCTTTGGAAATTTCCAACCCTAAGGGTTGGACTTACATGTCAACAACCACATACATGTTTTTAGAAAATTCTAAAAAATGTCACAATGTCGAGCATGCTCTCCATTAGGTTTTCACATATTTCAATGTCAAGATAAAAAAATAACATAGTAACGTCGAGCTCCCTCTTAGCTTTCTAACCATGTATTTTTTACATTTTAGATATTTTAAGATTTTGATCTTTAATTTATTTTGCTAGTGTCTCTATTTTTTATCAAAAGTCTATGTATGGTATTTTTGGTTTCATTTTTTACCCATTCATCAAAATTTGAAACAAATTACATTTTTACAAACTAGACCCTATTGTTTGCACATTAAAAAAATGATTTTTGTTTAGTTTCTAAAAAATTAGGGGGAAGCATGCTCAATTTTGTGTTTTTCAAGATGTGTCCACTTTGAAAATTAGTAAAAAATCATATATTCATTAAAAATTAATATAAAAAATTGAGCATAAGATACATGGTGTTAGCTAAGTTTTCTAGAGTGATTTTTAAATATTAAAAAAAGTTAACATTTTAGGGGGGCACACTAGATGCTATGTTATATTTTTTGGTAAAAACAGGAGCAATTTGGGTGGCCCCCTATTTCAAACCCTTAATCTCTACCATTTGAAAAAAAATAGTAGTTTAGAAAGTAGATTTAGGGGACTACAACTCTTGTTTTTGTTATGTCTTCAAATTTTGAGTGTAAATATCTTCAATTTCTTATCTAAGATATTTTTTCTTGATTTGACAAAAAAAGTGGCCACTTAAGACCCCCTTTTGGTCTCCCATTTCTCGGCACATACCCGAAGGGGGCTACAAACTGTTTAAAAAAATGTCTCCTCATAATACACATGAAAAATATATTTATTAGAAGTATCTTAAGATCTCTCAAGCATATATAAATAATTTATTAATGTTGATTATAAAAATATGCATGCCTCAAAGAAATTATTACAAAATATATACAAAATTGATTTATTTCCAAAACAAAGAAACATATATGTGAACCCTCAATCTAGTGTGTAAGCCTAGGATTGAAGTGTTTGGGTGTGTGTGAGTATATTTTCTTATGTTTCATTAAGATAGAGATCAACAAGGTGAGTAGATTGACTTTCAACCATAAAGGTGAGCCAATCAGACCTAGATCTCCATCCTATTAAGTCTTAGAATGGATTGGAATTGATTTTCAATGATTAACCTAATTAAACTATATGACCTAATATGTAAAATGTAATAATCCAGCAAACAACAAACTGAAATAGTAACTTGCAAGAAGATCTAGGAAGTGTAGAGGACTGTGTACCTACCTCGAAAAGTTGGTTTTGATCACTATAGAAGGAAAAAGTAACCCTAGGGCATATGGGTCCTTGTAGACTTCTTGTGCTCTATTTTTGAGGTCCTCTGGTGATAGATATGAGCTTCTAATTTCCACTTGCAAAGTTATTGAAACACTCTCGAATAATTTTGTAGGTGATTTTTGGTGAGTTGACAAGATATAGGACTTTAATTACAACAAGGGACAATTTTTCTTCAAGCTCCCTTCAGTCCTCTTCAAACCTAAAACATGTGCATTCAAAGAGAGGAAAAATGTTAGGCCATTTAGGGGCTTGCCTTAGTCAAACCCCGTAAGTGTTTCCACTTCCACAATGGCAATGTCAATGATAAAATGATAATGAATAGGAAGGGATGATGAAATCACAAAGTGCTAAAACTCATCACACTTCAATGGCTTCCTTGAAGGACTTAAGTCATACACATCACTCAAGGTCTTGGATCTTGCTTTCTTGATTGCTTGAATTACTTTGGAGACCTACAAAATGGGTTAGCCTTCACAACATAATGATAATATGACAACATGAACTCACATACACTTTGATATGATCTTTGGATCTTGAATTGCTACATTAAATCACTAAAATGATGCTCTTGACTTTCTCTTGAATGCTCTTAATGTTCACCCCTTGCTATATTTTTTCACTTAGTGCTAGATATATTTCAAATGATGCAATAACTAGGTATTTATAGGTATTTATTCAATTTCTCAAAAATTAGATCCCAATAGCTTACCTTTGCAAGTTGGGTTTCAAATGTTAAAATATTGACACTGATATATTAAAAATTGGTCCCCAGTAGAATAAGGGGACCCATATGCCCTAGGGCGAATGGGTCATAGCCCTATTCTTGAGGACATTAAGTGTCAAGGGTAGAATAATAGGTGGATGCATTTGTTCAATGCTTGTAAATTCTCGAAAAGTGGTACATATGGGCTATAGAATTGCATAATTTAGGAAATTAGGGACTCAATTAGGCTCAATAATTTAAGGGGGGGAAAACATAGTGTGAAATTGTCAAGGATGGAAATTTATGACAATACATTTAGCCCCCACTTTAGTGAGAGTATGAACTTATGATCAAACTCACACAAAAGTAGAAAATATGTTAAGAGGGGTTCGATTGTCACAATGTTGAAGAAATAGGATGAAAATGAATCTAGGGGTGATCAAGCCCTCAAGATCCAAGATCCCGTGGAAAACCAATATAAGCACAAAGGAACACACATGTATGAAATGCAAAAAGATAACATACACAAACATACATGTAAAAAAATGAAGCATACATGATGAAAACAAATGGCATGATGGAACATAAAGATGACGAAATTAAAACAAACACGATGTAAACACAAAGAAAACACTTGAAAGACATACAAAAAACACAAAGTTAGTACTAAAAGGGATTCCAGTCGATAAGGCAAAGAGACCTCAGTCTTAATTTTTCTCAAATACCAAACATCATCCATCGAATGAATGTTAGATCAAGGAATTCTCTCATGAGGACTAGCAAGTTGTGTTATGCCATGTCACTCACAAGCTACATGGATCTACTAGCTAGCAAGCTACATTATGATAGGTGTCCATGCAATATGATGAGTTCCATAAGGATAGCAAGTTGTGTTATGCTAGGCACTCATAAAACACATAGCTCTACTATCAAGTAACTTGTGTTATGATTGGTGGCCATGTTAAAATGAGCTCATAACACACCATAGAAAAGTCTGATATTTTCTAGGTGAACCACAAACTGGAAGGCACAAAGGCTAGTGAAGTTTGATATTCACTAGGTGTGTACCCATGTCAACCATACCAAGAGTTATGGTCCTTGATAACTTTGATAAGGTGCTACAAAAATGATCAAGACACTATGTCAACACATTACTAAATTCAATACCTATGAACAAAGTGAAGCAAAATGCCAAAATCACCTAAGGAGGTGTAAAAACTCGCCTAAGGAGGCACATAAATGATGACAAGATAAAGCCAAAACCTCAAGGGGTGTTGTAACAACACCCCTCAAAAGGTGATTTACAAAAACAACAAAAGGACTTTGCTCAATACATGAAAGGTCTCACCTTAGGTAACATCACATATGACATCACCACCAAGAGAGGACAAGTCATGGAATAAAAGACCCACACCTTAGGGAATAATAGCCATGGTATTAGAACCAAGAGAGATATCATATGCCAAGAAAGGTCACACTCTTAGAGCACATCAAGTACAATATCACCACAAAGGAAACACTTCACATAAAGAAAGAAGGCCACACTTTGATTGAAAAGGTCACACTTCCTAGGAGATACATGCTATCATCACTAAGAAGGGACCATTTATTATGAAAACAATAAATGGGGGACTATATGCCCCCCCTTAAAATGTTAGTATACTTGCTATACTAACATTTTAAGGAGATAGAAAAGGGATCCCTTGCAAGAAGGAATGCAACTACATAAGGCTATCTAACCCCTTGCCTCCTAAGTATAGGGAAAAAGGTGAGTTAAGATGGATGACATGTTTCTCCTTTCAATATGAATTATGATTGTATAAAACTTAATTTATACCCCCATGCATGGTAGTGTGTATTGTGTGATACTACAACTGCCACATGGCAAGGAGCAACAACTAATGTTATTTGTCTCTTGTATGATTAAGTGAAGGTATTTTTGAAGTTTTCATTATGTTTGAAGGACAATAACCAAGACCTCTTATTGTTTCTTGCATGTTAGGCTCTATAGGGACATGAAACCTTGTTCTTTTACAACACATCATTTTCCATTATAGCCAAGTTGTTTTAAAAGTTGATAACCTCTTCCATAAATTGCTTCCATTTCTTTCAAAGAAGGTGGTTCTTTATGATCATCTTCATCATAAGTGGATATTTAATGTGTTTTCCTCTTTTCTAGAAGTTGTGGATGATTTATGTGATGGATTTTGTTGATATCATTGCAGCTTCTCTCTCTTTCTTGATTTTGATTATGTAATCTTGTATTCACCAATGAATGTAGGTATGAAATATAGCGATCCCCATTCATCATCTAACAACTTTGTTATAGATGTAAGACACTCAACTTTTTCCTCAATTTTTAAAGGTTTCACTTTTGTAGTTGGTGTCAATGTGCTAAGAGGATTCTTCATTCTTGTTTTAGTTTGTAAAAAATGTTCAGATTTAGGATCATCTTTTATAGTGTAAACCTTATTGTTGTAAGTGTATTTCATTAAGTGATGAAGCATTGAAGGTGCTTCATTCATTTCATGAATCCATGGTCTACCCAAGAGAATATTATATGAAAGTTCATGGGGCATGACATGGATGGGAGTTTTCAATGTAACCTTACCAACCTTGATAGGTAATGTTATCACACCAAGCAGTTGTCTTCCCATGTTATGAAAACCTTTGATTGAAAAATCAGTGGGTTGAATTAAAGTTTTATCCACTCTGATTCTATCCAAAATATTTACACTACAAACATTAAGCGACAAACCATTGTCAATAAGGGTATTCCTAATTCCAACCTTATTAATAACAACCAATACCATCAAAGAATCATTTTTTTTTTGTGTTTCTAGAGGAGGTAGCTCACTTTGATGAAAGATAATGTCCATACTAGGTGAATTCATACTCTCAATCAAAGCTTCCACATCATTTAGTTGTGCACTAGGAGGGGAAACAAATTTTTTCAAATAATTTTGAAGCATGCCATGATAAACAAGTGATGTTTGAATCAAATCCCACAAGGATATCTTAGCAGGAGTGTTACGAAGTTGTTCAACAAGATCATATTGTTTACCACTACGTTGTTGGATATTAGGTGTAGGTGGGAGGTATGGTTGAGGCAATGGGATGGATGTTGGAGTTTTCTTGGTTGATTATTGTTTCTAATGTTAAATGTGTGAGCAACTATGTGATAACTTGGTTGTTGTGACACATGATTACTAGTGAGGTGTTTTGCAAAGTTTAAGATATGGCCATGAGGTTTAGGAGGTCCTATAATGAGAGGTGACTTAGGAGGTCCAATAATTAGAGGAATTTTAGGAGGTCCTATAGACTAGGAAAATTGAGGGAAAAGCATGAATCATTGATAGCAACCACAAAACTACCTAAATTCAGGATATGGAGACCCTAATCTAACAATAAATCACAAGATGATAATAGAAACCAAATAATACCTCAATTCCTATGCCAAAGTTGATTCTCCTCCATTACTCTTCTCAATTTCGCTTGTTTGCTCTCAAATTTGTAGCATGCAAGATATATGATAAGCTCAATATAGATGATTGATAAGAAGATCTCAAAGATGATACGAGTGACCAAAATGTTGAAGATTATGGTTCCTCAAGATGAATGATATGAGTGATAGAAAAATATTAAAGATTGTGGTTAAACTTGGAATGAGATTGATAGCTTACTTTTATAAAAATCCAAATTAGATGGATGGTAAGAATAGAGTGATGATGTATCATGATCAATGGTAAAGATTGATTTAGAAGAACAATAATTAATAAGAGTCATAAATTATTGTGGCATGGGAAAATGAACTGAATGATCGATAGGGATAGATGAATTAAATAATTATAACAATTATTTAATTTAGGAGGTGGTGGATGAATAATTAAATAATTAAAAATAATTTTTTAATTATAGAAGAAAAGAGGGAGATAAATAATTAAATGATTGAAACAATTATTTAATGATGGATGATAAAAGGTGATAAATAATTAAATAATTTGAAACAACTATTTAATTATAAAATAAAAGGGATGATAAATAATTAAATAAATAAAAAATTATTTACTTATATAGATGAAAAAAGATAATTAGTGACATAATTAAATAAATAAGTTTTATTTAATTAATATGAGAAGAGTCGATATTGGCATGGTGTGATGGTTTTTTGGTGGCATTGTTGTTCTTTCCACCAAGGTTCAAACCCCGTTGGGGTGGTATTGTTGAATGGTTGTATCCGGTTCATAGCTCTGGTCAAAAGCGTTTACCCCTTGAATAAAAAAATAATAATATGAGAAGAATAAAGATAAAATGAATTAATTAAATAATATAAAATTATTCAATTAATAGAAGAAAGTGGTATTAAGGAATAATTAAATAATTAAAAACTATTTAATTATGTAGGAAGGATGCAAATTAGCTAAAAAATGTTGTTCGTAGGCTTATGACATTTTTCATTGTCTACATTTTTCCCCTCTTTGATACAATGCAATTTTGAGTGTTGTGTCAAAGAATAATCATGAAATTCAGCTCAGGACCTGCCCTAGTATGCCTCGACATGCCTCGATTAAGGCGGGATAGTGTGGTACCCCCTCAAGAAAATTTGGTGAAGATTCTAGATAATAAGCCAAACTTATCGACAAGCCGGTTTGATGTGGGGACTAACAGAAAAAATGTTAGTGAGAAGAAAATATTAATAAGAAGTGAAGAATAATTAGATAGAATTGGAATGAAATGGATGAAATGAATTGAGATTGATGTGAGATTTTTTTGATAGATTTTGAGCTATAATTTTAGTGCACAATTATCATCATAGAGCATTTTATTTTGGGAATGAATAATGAACACCAAGGTATGACATGGACCAAGGTGCGATATATTATCACTTTGCAAAATAGATACATTGCAGACAAGGAATGCCATGATGCATACTAGTGATAGTAGAACCTTGTTAGAATATGTGAGGAATTAAGCACAAAGCATGTTAGTCCTAATGCAAGAAAGTGTTAGATGACCTTTAACTTGCATAGGATATTTTGATTATGCCAAATGGAACCCCAATCACACACAAGGAACCTAGTTTCCCTAGTCATATTTCCAAGACAAACCGTAAATAGAAATCAAATAGAAAAAGGTCATGATCCATCATCAATCCTCTCGTCACTTGTGGACTTCCTCAAGGTGCATAGTAACATAACCAAAGAAAAATCAGATAAAAAGATAAGACTATCTAGACCAATCAAGTCAACAGCCATTTAGATATTCTTGCTAATCATCGAGTGTTTTTTATAGGATTGTAAGGATAGGTGTTTGGTTTCAAGAAATGAAGCATATCGTATGAGACGTCAAATCTGGTTTCGATGATGCAACATCCTGCATAAGACAAATGATAGGATTGTGTTTGGTTTTAGGAATGATACACCTCATATAAGACATCAAGTTTGGTTTTGAGGATGCAACAACCTCTAAAAGACAGAATGATAGTTGATAAGGGTAACTGATGTTGATAGATACTTATGATTAGATAATTTATTGGTTAGGATTAGAGACTAGTTGGATAGTTTGTCTATTGTTTCAAGATTTTATTAAGCTCAGTTTTCTATAGGATATCTTGTGTGTGTTTGATCAAAGTGTCAACCTTAGCAAGGGAAAATTTATTATGAGATGTGGATAATGATAGACGGGACCTAAGGGATAGACCTAGGCCTTGAGGGCTCATTGATGATGGTCTTGCCTACATGAAGTCATAGAGGCAACATAGTTTGACTGACCTTGACAATAGATAGTTTATTATGGAATGTGGATTGTGATGGATGGAAAGTTTATTATGACCGACCCTAAAGGATTGAACTAGGTCTTAGGGGCTCATCAATGATGGCCTTTCCTATGTGAAGTCATAGAGGAAATGTAGTTCGACTATTTGGATTGACACATACTATTTTTTTTCAAGTTTTTGACATTTTATGACTATTTTTGGAGTTTTGGATTTTTTGGATTTTTTGGATTTTTCGAGGATTATTTGAATTTTTTGGATTTTTTTTGGATTTTTGGAATGTTTTGAATGATTCCCTTTGATACCATGTCTAAGATCCCATATGAAAATATAGGTCAAGGATTTTCCTCCAGTCAAGTATAGGACCAATTATTATGAATGAAATTGGATGGGCAATATGTATTATGGATGGATATGGAAAGCGAGAGACGTTAAACATCAGCTATTCTCAAGGCATGAGATGGGTGACTAAGATTTATTATGGATTGAAAGAAAAGTGGGGTTTTATTATGGAAGGGGAATATGTTTGGGTTATCATGGGTGAAGTGAAAAATCAGATAGAATGATGGTAGATGATGGAGCAAAGACTAGCTCCACATGGCGCTTTTTTTCTAGGTTTTCACCATGTTACTTACCCAAAGCACCACTGAAGTGGTTTTCACTATTGGATGGATTATTTCTCTTTACTATTTTTTCTGTGTCACAAAAGATGCTTGTTTGCTAGGTTTTCATCAGGGCGACGATTTTTATTTACTTTATTTATTTATTTATTTATTTATTTTAGATTTTTCTTGAAGACTATGTATAGTACTTGGGAAGGTGCATGTTATTAATAGGCTCCGGTAGTGGTTCACCTTCAGGAGTAGAAAGTTGATAAGCACCAGATCCATATGCTACAATTATGATATAAGGACCCAACTAGTTAGGCTCAAATTTTTTAGGCTTCTCTCTTTCCATTTGATTCTTTGGACTGTCTTTTAAAACCAAGTCACTGATGTCAAAGTGTCTAGCTCAAAACTTCTTATTGTAACTAAAATAGAGATGATTTTGATAAGCTTGTAAATGGACCAATGTAGTTTTTCATCTCTCATCCAGTAACTCTAGCTCATGCAATTTGGATACTCGATAATCTTCATCATCAATGAATTGTTGCATAGATACTCTCAAGGATGGTATCTTGACCTTTATGGGAAGAATGGCTTCAAAATCGAATATGAGGGAGTATGGAGTGGCTCCAGTGGGAGTGTGAATGTTGGTTCAGTAGGCCAATGAGGCAAAATTAAGTTGGATATGTTAGTCACGACCAACATCATTGACAATATTCTTTAGGATTTTGATAATGGTTTTGTTAGATGCCTCGGCTTGACCATTACCCTGGGGGTAATATGGAGTAGCAAAATGGTGGTGGATATAGAATTTCTTGCACAATTCATGGACATCCTAATTTTTTAAGGGACAACCATTATTTGTAATGATAGATTGGGGTACACAATATCGACATATGATATAATTGAGGATGAACTTGGTGATCTATTTACTAGTAATATAGGTCATTAGGATGGCTTCAATCTATTTTAAAAAATATTCAGTTGCAGTGAGAATGAATTTATGGCCATTGGTGGATGTAGGTTGAATATTTCCCACAAGGTCGAGTCCCCATTGAGAGAAAGGCCATGGTGACATTATTGGATGAAGTTCCTAGGTAAGTGTGTGCACAAGATCTTCATGTATTTGATATTGTCGACACTTCTTAACAAAATGATATGTATCATGTTCCATAATAGGCCAATAATATCCAGTTCACATGAGCTTTTTAGCCAAGGTAGGACCACTAGAGTGATCTCTACATATACCGTCATGTGCCTCATACAAAGTTGCTTGTAACACTTCCTCTGAATCAAACATCTAAGAAGAGTGTTGTTTAAGCTACAATGGTAAATGGTATCATCGATGATGACATATCTAGAGGCTTTTTAGATAAAGGTCTTACATTGATTGGAATATAAATTAGGAGGAATTATTTGGTCATGTAAGTAGTTACAAAGGTATTTATACCATGGGGAATCAGTACCAACAATTTCACATATGAGCTCATATTCGCGGATATCAAATGCAAAGATCAAAATTTGTTCCACCAAAAACTCATATTAAGGTATATTGTTAGGTATATCCAAGAGAGATCCGATGGTGGCCATTGCATTGGTTGCTTTATTCTAAATTCTTGGAAATTGATTGAAGACAATGACATCAAAATATTGCTTGAAACTATCGACCATTCTCTTGTAAGGCATAAGATTTTCATCTTTTGTGTCATAATCATCATTGACCTATTAGATAACCAATTGTGAAATACGTAGATATGAAGGTTCTTGATTTTCTATTTAATAGCCATGCAAAATTCTGTGAGTAATGCTTCATATTCAGCCATGCTATTGGTACAAGATAATTCTATCATGTATTAAATAGGTATTGTGTCTCCTTGAGGTGTGATGAAAATAATTTCAGCTCCAAAACCATGATTTGTGAAAGATCCATCAAAACATAGTTTCCATGTGGTGGAAGTCTCTACTATGAAAATTGACTCGTTAGGGAAATCAGACACCAAAGGATGATCTGCTATCGTTGGAGCGTCTACAAGTTGATCAACTATCACCTATCCTTTTATTTCCTTTCAATTAACATATTCTATATCAAACTCACTTAAGATCATTACCTACTTTTCTATTTGACCAATTAGAGTTGCTTTGTTGAGTAGGTATTTCAATGGGTCTATCTTTGCTACCAACTTTGTTTGATAATTTAAGATATAATGCCAAAGCTTCTAGGTGGTAAGGAAAACTGCAAGACATGATCATTCAATAGGGTTGTAGTTAAGCTCATAACCTACAAGTGTGAAGCTAATATAGTATATGGCTCTTTCCTTTCCTTCACCATTTTGTGCCAAAAGGGCTCCCAATGCCGACAGTGTTGTTGATATATATAGTATTAGAGGTTTACCATCAATGGGTGGCATAAGTACTGAAGGGGATAATATATAATCTTTGATTTGTTGAAACACATCTTAACAATGATCATTTCATATGAATGGGACTCCCTTACAAAGAAAGTGCTAAAATGGATGATATTTATCAACCAACTGAGCTATGAACCTACAGATTAATTGTAGCTTTCCTTGGAGACTATTTAACTGAGACAAAGTTGTTGGTGGAGGCATGTCCATGATAGATTTTAATTTTATCGGGTCGACCTCAATACCTCTATGAGACACAATGTATCCTATTAGTTTATCGAAGGTTACCCAAAAGACACACTTTTTCAGATTTAGTCTAACCTTGTATTCCTCCAATATTTTGAAAATCTTGTCTAGCACATCTAAATGACTGTCTCTTGAAGGAGACTTCGCCAACAAGTCATCAACATAATCTTCTATGAGTGTTGCATATAATCATGAAAGATTATGGTCATAGCCCTTTGATATGTTGCTCCAACGTTTTTAAGGCATGACATTCCAACAATAAGTACCCCAAGGATAGGTGAAAGTTGTTTTGTGTTGATCTTCAGGGGAAATTCTAATTTTACTATAGCTCAAAAAGTCATCCATGAGTGATAGCATTTCATATCCTATTGTAAGGTCTACTATGATGTCAATATTTGGCAATGGGAAGTCATCTTTGGGACAAGCTTTATTTAAATCTCTTAAGTCTGTGAAAATTTTGATTCCTCCAGTTGGTTTGGTTATAGGTACAAGAATTGAAATCCAATATGTGTAGTCTAAAGGTCGAATAAAAATAACATCCAATAATTTCTTCAACTCGGCCTTCACTAAGAGAACAATCTAGGGATTCATTTTCCTCAACTTTTGTTTGACTGGTTTTATGTTTGGGAATATTGGAAAATGATGCAAAACTAACTTAGGATCCAACCTAGGAATATTAGCATATGACCAAGCAAAATTTATTTGTCTTGTAGAAAAAAAAGATAATGAATTTTAGTTTTTCAACGATTGTCAAAGATTCTGTGAAGTGAACAATTCTAGGACAATCATCGGTACCAATATTTATTTCCTCTAACCTTTATAAAAGCAATGGTTATCTCTCTTGACTTGCAAGTAGAACATCCAACCCTCTATCCTTGGGCACCTCAGAGGTTTTCACCCTCATAGACGCCCTTTCTTTTTACTTTTTCATGGTCTAAAGGTGCCTTTCAGTTTTCACCTAGAGACCTATTCTTTTTTATTTTTTCACTTTTGTGACTAGAGGGTGGAGTAGACCCCCCAAAGTAAGTTGTGGTATCAAGTTCTATGATGAATCCAACTTTGTGATCCCCACTAGGTATTCCTTCTTGAAGTCCCATAAACTCAACTATTTCTTCATCATTTTTTAATATGTTTAAGCTCATAGGTCCTTGTTGGTCCCAATATATCAATTGTGGGTAGACTAGTGATAAATCATCATCAGTATCTGTATAGCTCAAGGATAGGGAGAATAAGGTAAATATTGAGGTATCATCAGGATCCCAAAAGGTCTCAATCCAAGCTCATCCATCAATATGTTTTAGTTCAGGGGAATTGATCTTGGTATTTCCCTTAGATGTTTCAATGTCATTAGAAACATTAGTGTATTTATCTGAAAGCAACTTAGTATGAGGATGACTCACTTTTAATGGTGTATACCCTAACCCTTTGTTCTTTGGTAACTTATTAGGCAATAGGGGTTATTTCATTCCTTTCTTGTGCAGACCAAGTCCACTATGTCCATCATAACCTTTTTGTTTCATGATCTCAAAAACTTTCCATATTGATCAATTAGTAATTATGTTGGCTTGGTATCTTCTTCATCCTTATAGATCCATGTAGAAATGTCCTCACCCATGGTTTCTTTTCTTAAATAGCCCCACTTGGTGAAGGTAGTGGGAGGTTGATGGATGATGACTTTAGGGTCCTTTTGGATAGGATGCAGTTTTCCATAAGAATTTAGCGACATAGGTAACTTATCAATGCAATAGGAACTCTCAATGTTGTATTCTCTACATCTCGTGTCATGGATCTAGACCTAGCAGGCTCAAAGGGGGGATAGGGATAAAGTGGAAGGATCAATGTAATGAGGTGAAATAGAAAGGGATACTTCTTGATTGATGGGAACTTGATTTTCATTTGTTCCTCTTAGATTACTACAGTATTGGAAGGGATCAAGATCACTTGTAATTGCAATTTCAATGTCATTATAAGGAAATTTGAGGCATTGATGGTGTGTTGAAGGGATGGCCTTCATGGCATGAATCCATGGGTGATCGAGGAGAAGGTTATATGGTAGGTCCAAATCTAGGACTTGAAATATCATATATTGAACAGTTGGTCTGACTCTTACATGAAGTGTAATTATGCCTTTGGAAGAACACTTTGCATCATCATAAGCCCTTATGATGATTCTATTAGATATATCTATACAAGCTTCAAAGAATCCCAATGTTGTGACCAATTTTAAAGTACATATATTCAAACTTGCTCCACCATCTACCAAGACTAGTCTGATCTTGTGTTTGTTAATGAATACTTTAGGGTGTAATGGACCATTATGGTCAGGTCTTTGCATAGGAAGATCTTGTTCGATAAATGTAACATGATGGGTGGTAGCTAAGTACCCTACCATGGCCTAAAATTGATTGACATTAAGGTCTATGGGGACGATAGACTCCTACAAAGCTTTGTCCAAAATAGCTTTATATTCGGGAGATATGCTAAGAAAGTCAAGAATGGATATCTGTGCGAGAGTTTTCCCTAGATGATCTAAGAGATTATATTGAGTTTTTGGTTGCAGAGTAGAAGTGGCGCCTTGCAAGGTCACTTTGGATCTTCGAGTTGTGACTGCACACTTTGGATTTTTCTTGATGGTGATTGTGGAGATATTACTATCAAATGGACATATATTATTAACGGTATACTCATATGCAACATGGGTATAATTGGATTGGCATTTTATATTGATAACTAAACTAGAATCCTTTCTTGACTCAGGACTTTGTAAGGGACCTTTGAAAATAGTATGGTATGTGTTGGAGTACCTTTGTGAGTTGTCTATAGATATGTCACCTTGGTCAATGAGATATTGAATGATGTTTTTAAGTTTGTAGCATGAGGATTTCTTATGTCTTTTTTTTTAG
This sequence comes from Sequoia sempervirens, assembly GCA_007258455.2. Lineage (NCBI taxonomy): Eukaryota > Viridiplantae > Streptophyta > Pinopsida > Cupressales > Cupressaceae > Sequoia > Sequoia sempervirens. Next base: position 59,480 of record VDFB02253795.1, read on the forward strand.
GGTACTTGCAAAAATCATTATCGTTCCACCAAGACGGTTTAAAAGGTCTTGGTTCATAGCGTCTGATTTTTGGGAGTTGGGTGACATTTGATTGCATTAGTTTCTTCAACACCGACTCAATGGATTCCCCTAGGGGTGTATATGTTTGTCTATATGTATTAGTTCATGGAGGACCTCGTCATTGTGGATTATTTTGTACTGCATTTGTGGATTGTTCATGACTAGGCGGTTGATTGTTTGATATAGAAGGCCCTTTGATACTAATGGTAGGGTGAGCTTTGTTATCACTTTAGCATCCACTAGTTCATTATTTGTGACATCCTTGTTTCTAGACAAAAAAATATTTTTTCCATTGGATATGTTTTGATTCTCTTTGAATATTTTGACCAAACCCTTTGAAAAAAAGTGTCTTCTCAATGGAAACACCCTTTTCAATGACATCCTCAAATGTATTACAACAATGGATTTGCAGTTGGTGCATTAGTTTGGTATTGATATTTTCAATAAAGATATGTACCAACTATTTCTCAAGTATGTGTGATGGGCATTTACTAGCCATACTTCTCCATTTCTAGAAGAAATATGTAAATAATTTTCCTTATTTTTTATTTGTTGCACACAATTTTGGAAGGGTCACGTCACTTTCAATGTTGTAGGAGAAATGTGCAACAAAATTATCATCTAGTTCACTCTATGTCCTTATGCCAAGAGGTAGATGCGCAAGGGTAAAAGCACAAAGTTGTGTCACACTTTATAAAGGAAACGGCCAACGCTGATCCAATTTTTAAACTTGAATCACTAAAAAGTGGAATATATGTTTTGAATTTTGAAATGATGTAAACTAGTAAAATATGTATATTTTAGTATATTTTATGTTTGTATATATTTTTTAAATATAAAAAATTATTTTAAACTAGTTTTTAATAAATTAAAACTATAATTTAATTGTTGATAAAATGCTGAAAAATGAAGTTGCATGGGACGTCAAACTTTTTATAGTAATTTTTTTTTTTTTGTGTATTTATAACTTGAAATTTTAGTGCATGGATATATTTTTTCCAATTTTGATAAATATATATTTTAAATAGATATTAAAATGTGCGTGAATAAAAAAATAACTATTTTCCTCGGACGTCAACTTTCATATTAAATATTTATCTAAAATGGAAACAAAACTATACCATCTTAAAATAGATTCTTTTATCTAGTGCATCATATTTTTTTCAATTTTTTTTAATAAGTTTTAGTATTTTTCCTTGGCATAGTAATCAACCTTATATTTTGTGCTGAAAACCTACTTTTAGTAAAAATAAAATATAAAATATAAAAAATAATTAAACTATTAAAATAAATATATTTTTGAAAACTACACTTATGGATCTACAAAAGGGTATTTTTATTATTTTAAAAAAATGTTGTTTACATTAGCAAGAGTTATTGAAACTTCAAGATTTTCAAATAATTTATTTTTTTTGGTAAATTGGACTCAAAGTGATGCTCCATACATTTTTAGCCAACAATTTTAGTTAGAAAAGTTGTGGAAGTATCTAACTTAGCTAGAATGAATCTTACTAGATCATATGTTTGACCAAAATTAATTTTTAGTTAGAAATACTTAAATTCAGTTGTGCTGATAAGTTGGATAAAAGTGTGACATAGCTTTGTGTTTTTACCCGCAAACCACTCAAGAGCTTGTCCCACAATGATTTGATTTAGGATCTATGACAATTGCTTATAGAATGCTTAACTTTACAACGATTAATTCAAAGCTTATCAAAACTAATTAATATAACAAAAATACTTAAATGGACGTAGCATAATAACGATGATGAATTGAAAGAAAGAGAGAAAAGAGATAGAAGACAAAACACAATTGATAACGGAGTTCGCCAAATGGCTACATCTCTGGGTCCCTCTCCAACAGAGTGATTGATCTGATTATGCTCCAAAATCAGAATTTCAATTGCTCTACAAGACCATTCCCTTCTTGCTCAGTGGGGGAATGTTCCTCTGTTGCATAGAAATGGCTTCAATGTCTCTTGAACGTTCTCTCCTTCTCATCACCTGGAATGAATTTCCAAGAACCCACACTCCCCTTTTATACATAAAATATGCCTTAATAAGGATTAACCATCAAAAAAATAAGATAACCCCCCTTTTACAATAATAAGACTTGTCCCATAACCCATTTTAACTTCTTATTATTTTGGGTTTTGAATTATTAGGGGTAGTTTTACTATATGGGCATGTTTTGTTATCATTTGGCCTTTACACAATGTATAAAACCAATCGGCTCTCTCATATGGAATGAATTGATTGGTGGTGCAATGGTTGTTAATCATTTTAGGTAGTTGATGGTCGGTGGTTTGACCCCCACCAACCTTGTTTTAAAACAAACTGGTGAAGATTTACACCACAAAACAAATTGATGCCATTCATAATTAAAGGCGCGACCAGTAGTGTAGCGGCTAAGGCGCATCACTCGGCATGATAGGTGGGGGGTTCGACCCCCATCGATTCTATTATTAGGAATTCAAACAGTTCAACGATCCGTGGATGGAGGAGGGTGTTGACGGGGTGCCACGTGGCACACCGAGAAGGTGCCACGTGTCACAACATGATTTGCCATCGAAGACATGTCGGCTGAAGACACGTCGAGTACCAATGCCACGTCATCTGTTGAGTCATCCTACCACGTCACCTGCCATACTACTGACGTCATCGTACAAATGACACATGTTAGGTGCCAATCAGTCCATGTCACATCCGTATGGTACAAACCTACCACATCAACATGTTGACGTCATCATCCGTACGACCTGGTCAACTTGTTTACCACCAACTTTGACTTGCGATATCTTCTGTGTACGAGCTCGAATTTCAACGAAATGAACATTGTTGGGTTTTTGTCATTGATCCCTTCAATTTAAAACCATTTTCAATTGATTCTGAGTCGGCCATTTTTTTGCCTTTCTGATAGCCTCAAGTACTTGTTTTGACCCAAACTTTGACTGGCCATAACTTGAGCATACGAGCTCCTTTTGACTATGTTCAAGTTGCGTTGGATTTAGTGTTCTGAGCTCTTTCTAATGGTGTTGAATTCTGGAGCATAGGAGAAACTTCAATTTTCAGTGAAAAAGTATCCCCTGGATCATGCAAGGCTTCAAGGAAACAATCTCATTAAGTATGTATGTTCAAATACGACATCCATGCAAGCAGTATGGAACTCTTGTACATGCTCTATAGGATCTCCCTTTCCCTTGTATTTGTTGAAGTTGGTATGTTGAAATGTTGGGGGAAAGGAGGCATACATATACTTTGATTAAAAGGATATGGACATAAGTCTTCAATGGAGTAGGTTTTCTTTGTCCCAATAACTTGGATATTGGAGATTTGTTGTTGCAATGTTTGAATTTGTTGTGCTAAAGTGTCCATGGGTGATGGTGACATGTTTGGTTGAGTTTTCACATGATGTGTAAATGGATTGGAATTTTGATGAACCATATTGAAGATGGAGGGATTGGTGTTTGTTTTGAATGTGTTGAGGTAAGTGTATGATGAATATGGATTTTAGTTTTGGAAGTTTGATTTTAATGTGGAATTTGGACTAATGTTTTGTTGAAGTGAGTTTTGGTTGGTTTGTTGCAAGTGGGATGTGAACATGGTATTTCGAGTGGTATGATATTGAGATGAATTTGGATTCATTTGTTGGTATTGTGGTATGAATTTGGGGTTGGGATTGATGTTTTGTTGAGATGGAGGTAGATTGATGTTTAGGTTTGACCCAAAAGACATGTTCGTGTTTGGTGTATTTTTGGTCATTTTGGGTTGTGTTTTTGGTGTGGTAAGATAAATCCTTCATGTCTTAGTTGGTGGATTTGGATTTGTGATGTTTTGACCCACAAAAATAGTATTGGTTGATGGTGTGGTAGTTTGGGATGACCATGTAGTAAATGGATTAGGGAACAATGTATCCATGGTGTGAGATGTTGTGGAAAATGGATTTGTGGATGAGGGACTTGGTGTATGGGGTGTTGGATTTGTAAGCTTCATCCCGAATGTTGGAGTAGGGGGGATGTTAACTGTCGTCGTGTTATATGTAGTTCCTCCAAGTGGCATAGTAGTATGTATTTATTGTGACGTGGGATGGTTTGGTGGAAGTGTATTATGGACATGACCTTGAGTTTGTGTTTTGTCATATGATGGTGATCCTATGGTTGTGGAAATGTCAAAACCAAAGGGAAGTTTGGCCCCATTTTGAGCAAGTGCCAAAAGTATCTATCAAGATCCACTACTACAAGCTCTTCTATGAGCAAGTGGTTCATAGTGGAGGTACTCCTAATAACACCACAACATGGTAGCGATGGGAGACCAAAATCTCTAACCCGTGTCTAGAATCACTTGACACCACAAAGGCCCACCCCCTATGGCACAAGTAGATTGAGCTCACCTTTCAATTTTTTCCCTTTATATAGCCCATTGGAGATACATGCTTGAGGTCAAACCCTAGGGTGAACTCCCAGGTAGCCCCCTACAAAAAAAGGGAAGGCTTGTGTATTGCTATTTATCATCACCCAAGAATCACACATAGAACAATGGGACATGATACTTTAGACAATAATGATGTTGATATTTCTCATCACTTAGGAATCACACGTAGCACAAGGGGAGAGGATACTTTAGACAAATACACTTTCGGTAACTGACTCACATGTGTGCAAGTGCACAAAACATGGAAGACACTTATTCTTTTTAAGCACCGACTCTAAATGTTCCTAAATTAAAAATCCCAAACACACAAGGAAACCTACAAGAAATTGGATTAGTAGTATTGTTCAAAGTCTTCTCCCAATGATTGCCACACAACTAGAAATCGGATATTAGAAATAAAAAAGTTGTACCCCAATGAATGCAAAAAGAAGATTGATGAAAAACATAGTTTCATACCCTCTTTTTTCTTGGCAATCAAATGTGGTGACAGATCGATCAAATGCGGTGCAGGAGCCAACGAATATAGTGCACCAATGTATCACAAAAATTGATGATTATGGTAGACAGATGAGACACATGGGAATGATTATGGTGCAAGAAGAAAGAAATGCAGTGCAACAAATCTAGCCCTAAAAACACGTAAAATTTGACAAAATACACCAAATATAACAACCTAGAAAATATAAGCTCACTGTTAGGATGTCAAAAAAGTAATCAAAACCCTGTAAAATGATAAAAAACCAACAATAATTGAGCAATTTTAAAAATATACAAAATCACAGTCAGATGTAGTGGTAGAGACGACGAATAGGGTGCAGAAAACTTCAGATGCATTAGACAAAAAATGTAATGCACTGAAGCACAAATGCAAAGTTTAGATAGACGAATGTGGTTCTAGATTTGAAAAATTCATTGCAGGGATTGAAAATTGTGACATTTGGTTGAATAATTATGGTGTTCTATAGAAAAGATGCATCACACTTCCTAAAACTCAAAATTTCTCAAAATTTTCACAAATTTTGGTTAGTTCACATCAAGTTCACCAATTTTTTGACTAGAAAAATTGAGGGAAAGCATGAATCATGTATAGCAACCAAAAAACTACCTAAATTCAAGCCATAGAGACCATAATATAACAATGAAGCACAAGATGACAATAGAAACTAAACAATACCTCAATTCCTATGCCAAAGTTGATTCTCCTCCATTACTCTTCTCAATTTTGCTTGTTTTCTCTCAGATTTGTAGTGTGCAAGATATATGATAGGATCAATATAGATGATTAATAAGATCTCAAAGATGATATGAGTGATAGAAAAATGTTGAAGATTGTGGTTCCTCAAGATGAATGATATGAGTGATAGCAAAATGTTGAAGATTGTGGTTCTTTAAGATAAATGATAGCAAAATATTGAAGATTGTGGTTAAACTTGAAATGAGATTGATAACTTTCTTTTATAGAAATCCAAATTAGATGGATGGTGAGGATTGAGTGATGATGTATTATGATCAATGGTAAAGATTGATTGAGAAGAACAAGAATTAATAAGTCATTAATTATTGTGGCATTGGCAAATGAATTGAATGATGGATAGGGATAAATGAGTTAAATAATTATAACAATATTTAATTTAGGAGGTGGTGAATGAATAATTAAATAATTAAAAATAATTATTTAATTATAGAAGAAAATAGCGAGATAAATAATTAAATAATTGAAATAATTATTTAATGATGGATGAGAAAAGGTGATAAATAATTAAATAATTAGAAACAACTGTTTAATTGTAGAAGAAAAGGGATGATAAATAATTAAATAAATAACAATTTATCTAACTATAGAAGAAAATGACACTGAATAATTAAATAAATAACAATTTATTTAATTATAGATGAAAAGAAGATAATTAACTTGGTGTAATTAAATCAATATGATTTATTTAATTAATCTAAGAAGAATAAAGATATAATAAATTAATTAAAGTATAAATTTATTCAATTAATAGAAGAAAGTGGTATTAAGGAATAATTAAATAATTAAAAAACTATTTAATTATGTAGGAAGGATGCAAATTAGTACAAATATGTTGTTCACAAGCTTATGACATTTTGCAGTGTCTACAAGTCCAATAATCAAAGGAGATCTAATAGCCAATTGTGTGTTCATGACCTCAATGGATCTCACTTCTTGTTGATGATCTTCTATCAAGGGGGGTCTAAGGTCACCTTAACATCTTCATCTATGCAATCCATCTTATTGTCTTTTAAAAGAAATGTATCAATGATTTCATCCTCTTGTGTTGTAATATCTTCCCAATTAGGAGAGGTACTGGGAGAGGAACAAACAAGATTCTCATGATGCTAAATGATTGGATCTTCTAACACCAAGATACCTTCTTCATATGTAGGCAAGGTATTAGGAGAAGAACAATTATGATTGTCATGATTTATATGATTGCATCCTCTTGCACCAAAACATTCTCATAAGTGGGAGAGATGTTGGGAGATGAATGAAGATTAGGCAAAGTTATATTAAGAAATGTGTAAATGATTTCATTTTCTTGTGCCAGGATGCTCTCATCATTAGGAAAGATATTGGGAGAATGACTAACATGCTTGTCAATACTTCATTTTGTTTCCTTAGATTGTAATCATAAGTAGGGAGATTATAATTAAACAAGCCATGTGTTACCATATCAAAACCACATATGTGAAAAGGAAACATGTCACTATTTTCCTTATGTATCAAATGATCAAAATCAAATAGTTCTATAAATAGAATTGAAAAATAAATATCAAATCTAGACAGAGGACACTGAGAGAACTCTATCACATAAATTTAAGCTAAGAATAATAGGATAGAGGCACCCAAGGGCATCTGTGTCTTGGACAAGGTTTTTGAAACTTCAAAGTTTGACTATGTAAAACACTATTGAAGGATTTTGGATCTGCTTGCAAACAAGTTTAATAGTGAATATTTTTTTTAGATTTAAGGTGATCCTAGGTCCTAAGTGCTTAGAACAATAGGATTAAAAGGCCTTTTCCTAGGGTTTCATTGAGATGGAGATCAACAAGGTGTATATTTTGACTTTCAACCATGAAGGTGAGCTAATCAGACTTGGATCTCCATGAATTTGGGGATTTGAATGGATTGGAATTGATTTGCTATGATTAACTTAATTAAACTATATGACCTAATATGTAAAATGAAATAATCTAACAAAAAAAAAACTGAAATAGTAACTTTCAAGCAAATCTAGGAAGTGTAGAGGATTATGTACCTGCCCAAAAAAGTTGGTTTTGATCATTGGAGAAGGATAGAATTTCCCTAGGGTGTATGGTTCCTTGTAGAATTCTTTTGCTCTATTTTTGAGGTCCTTTGATGATAGATCTAAGCTTTCAATTTTCAATTGCAAAATTGTTGGAACACTCTGAGATAATTTTGTAGGTGAGTTTTCGTGAGTTGACAAGATATAGGGCTTCAATTGAAACAATGGACAATTTTTCTTCAATCCCCCTTTAGTCCTCTTCAAACTAAAACTTTCACATTCAAAGAGAGGGAAAATGTTGGGCCATTTAGGGGCTTTCCTTAGTCAAACCTCGTGTAAGATTTTCCCCTTCCACAATGGCAATGCCAATGATAAAATGATAATGGATAGGAAGGAATGATGAAATCACAAAGTGCTACAACTCACCACCCTTCAATGGCTTCCTTGAAGGACTGAAGTCATGCACATCACCTCAAGGTATTGGATCTTGCTTGCTTGATTGCTTCAATTGCTTTGGAGACCTACAAAAGGGGTCAGCCTTCACGAAACAATGATAATATGACAACATGAACTCACATATACTTTGATATGATGTTTGGATCTTCAATTTCTACAATAAACCACTGAAATGCTACTATTGAATTTCTCTTGAGTGCTCTTAATGTTCACCCCTTGCTAGATTCTTTCACTTAGTGCTAGATAGATTTCAAATGATGCAATAACTAGGTATTTATAGGCATTTATTCAATTTCTCAAAAATTAGACCCCAATAGCTAACCTTTTCAAGTTGGATTTCAAATGTTAAAATGTCAACATTGTCATATTAAAAATTGGTCCCTAGCAGAATAGGAGGACCCATATGCCCTAGGGAAAATGGGTCGTCACCCTATTCTCCAAGACATTAAGTGTCGGGGGAAAAATAGTAGCTAGATGCATTTGTTCAATGCTTGCAATTTCTCAAAAAGTGGTACAAATAGGCTATAGAATGCATAATTTAGGAAATTAGGGACTCAATTAGGATTAATAATTTAGGGGGGGAAAAACATAGTGTGAAATTTTAAAGGGTAATAATTTACAACGCTACAGTTGCAAGGGGTTCAAAAACTTCTAAATAGGTATAGCTAGATGGTGCAAAGCTAGACTCTTCAACCTTTACTAACATCCCTCTAGCATGTGGCAATTGGAGGCTAATCAAACAAGGTAGGTATATGTCTCAAAAGAATAAGAATAAAGGAATGCTACTAAATGTTATAATTAAAATTATGCTCTATTTAATATATGTGTGTAAAATGTGCAACATGGAGAAGATATATTCAATTGTAATAACATGAAATTTCAAAACATATAATATCAAGGAGTTATTAGTTCTTGTTTAAATAACAATTCAAGGAAGTAAAAAATCTAAATAGAAATTCAACCAAAAAAGACATAATGATGAAACATATTTCTAATAACTTAATTTAATAAAATAACAACCTTGCTACAATAGGTAAAGATGGGCGTGATGGAGCTTTTGCAAAGGTGTGGTTTGAATAGAGCGATGGGTAAGAGAAATAGTAGGGCAATTGGAGGGAGTTTATGCTCTGCTAGTGACAAATTTGAAGAGGGAGATGACCTTGACGATGGGAAAGAGGATGGGGTGAGGAGTGGCGAGAGAGGCGCACAAGATGGGAGCTCATTTGTGGTCGTGGAAGCTTCAGAGGCAGACATTATGGCTGATGTCGTTGGTGGTTTGCAGGGGCCCCTTCAACAAGTTGATTTTGTCTACTTCTCCTTGCATTGGATGGAGCTATCTTTCTCTAAGTGGCCCATTCTTTAGGCATATTTTTTTCTGCTCCTTTCTGGCCTTGGTTGGCCAAGCTCTTGTGGATTATTGTGTTTTTCGGTGGGATCACCTCTACTTTTGGTTGGAGTTGGCGGAGAATGCTTCTTCCATGGTGGCCTATTTTTTGGGATTTTCTCTTGGGGCATTTCCTTCTGCCAAGGATGTTGGGTTGAGTGTGTTTGGGCTCTTTTCCTTGGTCTATGTGATGGATTTGATGTCAGTGTTTGTGTCTACACTTGAGACTAGAGATATGTCTCAGTTTTTGGAATTTTTGGAACTCTTTGTGGGATCTACTCAGTGTTTTCTCGTTCCTCTCAAGGGGTTTCTCCTTGGGAGAGATTGTGGGGGTTTGTGGTGGAGCTTATCGGCTAAGTTTCTGGCTGCACCTCTGAGTTTGTTGCCTTCACTATAGATGTTGGCTGGTGGTAGGCCACTCATGTGTTGCCTGCATTCCTTCTTGCTTTTCTGGAGCTTGGCTTGGTGGGCGTTCTTCAGTGGATAGGGGTCTCCTTTGTTCTTGCTCTTTCTTCCTCTGTTTCTTTTAGGAGGTGTTTTTCTTTAGTGCTTTCTGGTCTAGTTGTGGGTTTGTCTAGTGTGGCAGTGGTCCCCTACGGGATGTTCAGGGTTGTGGCTTTTTTTGTGCTCAGACCGGCGTGTCGAGGCTAAAGGTGTGCTTTCTTGTCTGGCTTCCTCCCTGTTACTTCTTTGCTTGGTGTCCTCTTGCCTTGGTGGACTTGTGCTACTTCTCTCTGACCTAGTGCAACCTTCTGGTTGCTCTCTTTTTGGGAATGTGTTGGCCTTTTGTGGGGTTTCCTTTGTTGATTCTCTTATCTCGGAGGATGTTTTTTTCTTGGTTTCTTTGCTTAGTTCCTTTTGAGGGGCTTGGTCTTTCTCTTTGGCACTGTGGTTTGTACTTGTGGAATCTTTGGTTGGTTCCTTGGTTTTTAACTCTCAGTTTCTATAGAGGGTTATTTTCCCCCTTTGGTGCTCTTAAATTTATTTTGTAGGTTGGGGGTGTGTTATTCCTAGTGGTTGGGCTCCTGCAGATGGCGATGCTTAAGTCCTAGAAGTTTCTTCACTCAAGAATGGTTGTGGTGTGCTCTTTTCCTTCTTCCAAGCTCCAATTTGCTACTAGGCCAAAGGATGTCTTCACTTTCCTCTCTGTGGGTGTAGTTTCTTTCTATCAGGATCTTCAACTGATGTCTTCTATGGAGGTGGAGGTTGCTCTTGTTGAGGTGGAGCTTTTTCATATTGAGGTGGAAAGGGGTGTTGTGGATCGAGTGGGAAGCTCTATGTCTTGTGGTAAAGGATCTCTCTTCATCTTCTCCTATAGAGGGGTGCCCTCTCCTATTGAGGTGGAGGTTGGGTTGGTGTTTCTCGCTATTTGGTGTTGTGAGTTGGTTGGTTGTAGCCTGGTTGATTTGTTTACTGAATGCTTCAGGAGATTTCTTTTGGTTTCTTTTGGTTTAAGGTCCCCGCCAAAACTTGATTGTAAAGGGTTCATGATCCCTTCAAAACTTGTTATGGGGTCAAGGTCCCTGAAAAACTTGGTTAAGGGTTTAAGGTCCCTTCAAAAACCTTTGGGTGTTAGGGCCCAACTTTAGCTGATTTGTGGGTTCAAGGTCCCTGTAAAACCTTTGTGCAATAGAAGCTTTCTAGTTTTAATCTTAGTGTTGCAATTGATGGGCTACTGGTGCTATTAGGTTTATCTTTGGGGCAACATGTTTCGCTTGGATAGGGTTTCTAGTCCCTTCAAAACTAGTCTGTAAGGGGTTTCAGGTCCCTCCAAAACCTATTTTTCCTCATCAAAAACTTAATTTAATAAAATATTTTTAAATATGTTATTTTTTATAAAGTTTTCTTATAAAAGGTCACTTTTATAAAGGTTTAAATAATTAGAAAGTTACTTTCTTAAGTTTAAAGATTAGCTTAAAAGCCATTTTCATAAAATAAGGGGTATTGTAATGCATAAAGATCTTTTTTTTTTTTAAGTGATTTTATAATTTGATAAAAATGTATTTAAGTGTCTTAATTGCTCAACAAGTTAGTTAATCATTTTTAAAATGGTTTGCAATACAATTTGAAGGTTTTGAGTTAGTTTTTACACAATGGATATAGGGAAAAAAGAATGGAGGCTTTTTGCTCATTTGTGAAAGAATACAATGAATAGTTCATAGGACTTTGTGTCCTTTTGATTTTTCATTAGTTTTCATATTATTCTTAATTCTCTAGTCAGTGATTTTTCATTAGTTTTCATTAGTTTAAAGATTAGCTTAAAATCCATATTCATAAAATAAGGGGTATTGTAATGCATAAAGATCTTTATTTTTTTAAAGTGATTTTATAATTTAATAAAAATGTATTTTAAGTGTCCTAACTACTCAACAAGTTAGTTATTCATTTTTAAAATGGGTTGCAATACAATTTGAAGGTTTCAAGTCAGTTTTTACACAATAGATATAGGGGAAAAAGAATGGAGGCTTTATGCTCATTTGTGAAAGAATACGATGAATAGTTCATAGGACTTTGTGTCCTTTTGATTTTTTATTAGTTTTCGTATGAAAATATATTTCTTTGTATTTTTATTGAAAAGTGATAAATAATTAAATCTTTATTAATTTACAATGAATGGTCTGTGGGATTAAACTCCATATTTCTATTTAATAAAGCATATATACTTTATTTTCTCAATTTTTTAGAGAACTACCTTAAAGGTCTTTTAAATTTACTCCATCTAGGGTTTCTCAACTTTCTTCCTTTTTTTCCTTTATTATTTTTGTAGCTCTTTTGTAATTTTTGACCTTAAGTACATAAAAACCCTAAACCTCATCATATACAAAGTAAAATCACCCTTCCTATGATGATTTCTTCCATTGTTGCAAGTGTTTAGAGTCACTACCCATTAGGCGAGTCATAAATACTATCTAAATAATTATACTAAAAATATTACTTATTAAGACTAACACACTATAAATCCTCAATAAGTATGTACTATTAACTATCACAAGCCATATCATAAATAGGATCAATATGATACATGAAAAATGAAATATGTGTAAGAGGTAATAAAGAATACTAAGTCTATAAAAGAAGGGTAAACAAGTCCATGATAATACAACACTTCTAAGAACAATGCATCCTTACCAATATCATAGGACATAATTATATCAAAGATGGAAGGATCATGTATTAAAAATGATAGGAAAAAATGTGTCAAAACTAAAAGATATGCACATAAATTAACAAGAAGACATAACCTATGAGAATCCAAAACAAGGAATGAGACACTCCAAAGGTATGCGCGTAGGTTTAATTATGTACAAAGTAGTGAAATGATTAAATAATAAGGTAAAAAGATATAAATTAGAAAAAAAATTAAATGTAGGGTGGTTGAGAATAAGATTACACAATGTATCACATAACCCAAAGGAAATGATATAGTGAATGAATCACAAATAATCAAAGGGATCCAAAACCTACTCAAAGCTAAAAATAGAATAAAGAAGAAAAAAAACTCAATTCTAAAATTCTATTGTGGATGTAATAAACCTTAAGGAAAAAATCTAGAGTGGTCTAAGAGTGGAAGGATTGACCAAAAAATACACAAGGGAAATAGAACAATCACATCTATAAATAATTTTAATCTAGGCTAATAAATAAATACAATCAAATTAACCTTAAATTCAATGTTGGGTCAATAAGTAAAATAACGAATGTGATAATTTAATAGGAAGAGATTAGGTATTAGTTCTAGGAACAATTATGTTGTTGATGATGCGCATAATCAATCCATACATATCTTAAAAATTATACCCTTTATCTAATGAATGTCTTAGGATCTTAACATGTAGAAAAAAAAATGAGAGTTGAACTTGATTGTCTTTGGTTTGAACTTTGATGAACAAATTTGAACTCATACATTTATACATCATTTACAACTTATTTTCCATGATGTATAATATTTGATGATCTTGTAAGGAATTAGAGTGTTTATAAATACTTTAAGGGAATTTGTTGGATTGTTCGGGGTCACTCTCTTAGGTCAAACCCCTAGATAAATTAACTTTAAGGCTTTGAGTGAATATTCAAAGATAGTTCATACACATGTATATTAATGGCCTCTATGTAGATGATGTAGATTCTAATTTATTGTCACTTAGAAAAGTGCAATGTGCTACATTGATTTCTCTTTGATGTTGCTTATATTCATAAATATTTCTTTGTGTGAATACATGTAATTCTAGAGGTCTTTAAATAACAATAGAACAACATGTGTGCACAAACATGTATTGATTTGGTCCATAAGTACTAGTGAAAATGGGTGAAAAAGTTGGAATCTAAATTTTTGAGGTTCATTCCTATGTAGTGTGGGATTGGTCCTAAGAGATTTAGAAATGAACTTGGACAATAAAATAATAACCTAAAGCCAAGAATGAATATATTTCAAAGTAAGAGTGCATAACAATATGTCATATTGATACAAATTCTTTTCTTGAGCCCCCCAAGGACCAATAGCCTTGAGGGGCCCCTATTATAGAGAGGGAGTGATAATAAGATGCAACAAATGAGGTATGGATAACACATATATGAGAATACGTATAAAAAAGTGCCACATAGTGGGGAGTACTTGTCTTTGTAATATCATAATAATAGTATTTTTGGCTAGTTGATATATGAGTCATGTCATACAAATTTAGGTTCAAACCAAATAATAACGAATGTATCAAAATTTTATTGTGTCAATGAAGATTATAGTTGTAAGTGCTAGTATTGGCTTAAGTTTAATTTATACTTGACACAACTACAACTAGTATAATTAAAGTTGATTTTGTTTCCTAGAACAAATATTTATTAAATATTGATGAGCAAATGATTAGTTAGTAAAGAGCCTTCCTAGATTGATTGATTGATTTTGAGTTTGATAATAAGACCCTCATAATATAATTGAAGTTGAGTTCATTTGATATTAAACTATATAAATGTTCTACATAGGCTAGATAGATGAGTAGTGACAATGATTTAAAGGTAGTTATTTAATCATTTTTTTTGAAAGTCAAATGTATCATGATTTTACTCGGTTAATGAATATGATAGTTGTTAGGGTTCAACTTGACTAATTCATGCTAAGCACAATTGTGACTAGCATAGTTGAAATCGAGTTTGTTCATTAGAACTTAAATATTAATGGGCAAACAATTTGTTCATAAAGATCTTTTGTAGTTTGATTAGTTGATTTTGAATTTTATAGCCAAATAAAATAATTCTTGAATAATTAACAAACAAAAAAAAATTAAAGTAAATAAATTAGTTATAAAATAACTTATAAAAAAACAATCTTAAGTATATAAAATAGCTCAAGATTGATATCTTAGACAAATATAATTAAAATATCTATACTACTATAAATTTGTTATTTTATATTGATATACTTAATTGCCATGCAACCTTGGATTTTACTAGTTTAATATTATCTTCTCTATATTCTAAGTGATAACAATGAAATTAGTAAAAAAATGATAGAGAATATTCTTATGAGTTGCATGTGAAAGTAAACAATGAAGAAATTGATGTCATCTACTAGCTAAGGTGATGAACATGGAGAATTATTTTATTTTTATGATACAAAGGTCGAACTCAATGCCACCAAGAAAATATAGTTAATGATTTAATATAATTTTTATGATTAATATATTATTTACATTATTAATATTTATTAGAATATTTTAGTTAATGTTATTTTTAATACTTAATTTAAAATGAACAAATTTTATTTGATATAGATATAAATACAATCTAATTATACTTAAATTAATTTTTATAATCAATTATTTAATATGAATTTTATTATTAATATATTACTTTTATTAGTATTTAGTAGAATACTTTAATTAATGTCATTTTGAACACTTAATTTTAAAATTAATTTATTTTATTTGATATAAATAAAAATAATATAATATAATATAAATATAAATACAATCTAATTATATTTATATTATTTTATAACCAACAATTTAATATGAATTTTATTATTAATATATTACTTACATTATTAATATTTATTATAATATTCTAGTGAAAGGTCATTTTGAACACTTAGTTTTAAAATAAAATTGATGTATAATAAAAAATATATTATATAAAAATTAAAAATATATTTAAATAAGATAGTAGAATTTATATGTATGTAAATTATCTAAAAATAATAATATAAAAAATTATTTTATTAAAAAATAATAAACGTATAAGTGAAATTAAATATGAAATAACAAAAAAATAATTTCTAATGAAACATATTAAAAAATAAAAAATATATAAATAATAATTCCAATTTAATATGTATAAAACATATGTAAAACAAGTGACAAACCACTTCGCGGAAGCGGCTGCTGCCTATCATGGTCTTAAATTGGCACAAAGCAAAGGGTTTAGGAAGGTCTAGTTGGAGGGTGATTCTTTGAACATTATTAACAACTTGAAGAATATATCCCCTCCTTCTTGGACCATTGAGACCTTGGTTAGGGACTCTATTGAGATTATTAATTCCTTTCAAAATGTTTATATTTTCCATATTTTGAGAGAGGGAAATATGTTAGCCGATTTCTTTGCTAACTTTGGTGTTAGAGACAGCAAGGAGTGGGATTTAAATGACCCTATTCCTTATGAGGCTATGGTTGTATTGAATAATGAAAGTTAATCTAATGTTGTTATTATGGTACAATAAGAGGTGCATGTCCTTATTCACGGGATTGAGTATCATGAATGAGGAGGTTAATATTATGATTTTGAGGGATGGCTTTCTCGAGGTGTGGAGTTCTAATTCATTATTACTTTTGGGTCTAGTGGCTAGCTTCGCATGGATTGTGGGTGTTTATCGTCCCAGATTCTAGAGACTTCTACTAGGTGTTCTTGTTCTAGGTGGTGTTTGCTCTATTATCCTAAGTTTACTGTTGTGTGTTTGGTTTCCGCTTGTTTCGTCTAGTGCGATGGGTGGGGACAGAAACCGAACCAAGCCTCGGTCATGTCTTACTGCTAAACAAAGGAAGGAGGTCTGGGAAGTTTTAGAGAAGGGAGGTTTAAATCCATACATGGAAAAACTGCATGGTAACAACCCCCAAGTCACCGTTTTGGTTGTTGAAGGATGGAACGAGCGAACCCTAAATTTGGGTGGTAGGGATATCGTGGTTGATGAGGAATTCATTGCCCAATTCACTGGCTGGCTATTCAGGGTATGAAGGTGTTTAGAGATAAAAAAGAATCACAAGCTGTAATGTTGATTTTCTTTAAAGGAAATGAGGTAGCGGATTTGAAGCCTACGAAGAGCGGTGGGTATCAGAGGAGCTCTTTGAAAGCGCTTTGGCACAATTTTGCTGAATAAATTATTAGGTACGTTACACTGGAAGGCAAGTATACTGTGATCAACACTTATCATTTTCTTTTGCTTAACCATTTTCAGCATAAGAAATGGGTGTCCTTTCCCTACTATCTGCTTATGTTGTTTGATTCTAGGATTAAAGATCATAGAAAAAACCCCAAAAACCATGTTTTGCATGCGGGTTTAATTCTTTTGATCTATGAACATGTCAAAGCTCATGAAGTGCAAAATACTCTGAGGCCTTCGAAGGAAAATACTGCCAAGCCCAAGGATGGCTATGAGATGGACTCGGGAGAGGAAAGGGTTAGCAAGAAGCCTAAGAAGAGGAGGCTTATTTCGAATGAAGAATCTAATTCTGATAAGGATGACGATGTTGATTATGTCTTGGACTCGTATGCCACTTTTGATGAGGGCCCCAGTTCCCCAGTTCTGGGTAAAAATGGTAAAAGGAAATTGGATGATAAGGCGGGCTACACGACTTGCAGTGATGAGGGGATGGCGTATGTTCCTTCTTAGGGGGGTAAAGACAAAAATGACCTTTATGGGGAAGCTTCTCCTCCTCCTTCAAAGACTAGACATGTGCAGGAGCGTGCGGAGGGGAGCCAAAAAGGTAAGGTTGTTGGCCTTTTCGTAGAGAAGAGTCTCCCTCTCTCCTTGGTTGGCAGTATCTATGGTGTGGCTTCGTCGGGTGCTGATTTGGGGTTGCAGAATCAGGGTAAGGGAAGAGATGTGAGTGGTGGTATTGTGGGACCTAGTAAAGAAGATGCAGATAGGAGTTTGAAAAGGAAGGTTGTTGCAAAGGAAATTGCTTGCTCCATTCGAAAGATGAAGACTCTTGCTTCAGCTGGTAAAGGTAAGGAATTTTTTGTTGAAAAGGTTCATTCTAGCTCTTCTGATGAAGATATTCAAGATTGTGAGGAAACATGTTGAGAACCTTGATAGGGAGGAATTGTCTGATGTGTTGGGCTCGGCCCGTGATAGTGCCAATATGCTTTTTAAACTTTTTAAATGGTTTTTCCATGAGACTAATAGGATCAATGTTAGAATTAGAGGTGTTGCTAGTAAGGCTAAGGACCCTTCTGTCCAAAGCCAAATTGATAATCTCATGGATTTTATTAACACCGTGGCCAATACTGTGGCAGAGGAAACCATTAATCTGAAATAAAATTTGGAAGGTAGAATGTTATCCCATGAGGATAAAGTTGATAAGCTATGGAATTTTGTGTTGAAGGGATGTGATGCCTCTAAGGTCTTGGTTATTTCGGATTCTACCAAGGTGACTTCCCCTCTAACTGTTGCTAAGAAGAGAAAGGAGAATGTGTCTGCTAATGTTAATGATGTTGGGGGTAAGTTGATGGATGTGGAGGGTGCTGCTAAGAAAGGTGTTGTGAAAGCTAGTGTTTTGAGTGCTGAGGTGAAAACGGGTGGGCCGAGAGCCAGAACCAGAAATAGAATGAAAGCTCAGGCTGGGGCCTCGGGTATTGAGGTGTCTGACACGGTGGATAATGAGCAGAGGTTGGTTGCTGGTGAAATGGAAGTTGTGGAGACTCTGAACAATCTATAGTGTTGTTGGTTGGTTGCCTTCTTTTTGGTTGTTGTTCGGCTGTCGTTGGGTTGATTGTTGCTTAATGTTGTTTTCCTTTGTTATCAACTGCTTTTTGATGTAAAGGGTTCTGAGCCCCTTCAAAACTCATTTTTCACCTCGAATCAAAACATATGTAAAACAAAAGCCACGTAGTGGCTAGTATTGTAATTATTGTTTTTAGATTTGATAAAAATTAAATGTAAATTTTATTAATGTGAATAAAAATTAAATGTAAATTTTATTAATGTGAATAAAAATAAATGTAAGTTTTTTTAATTGTAGTGTTTTAGTATTGTTAATTAGTTATTTTAATGACCTAACCCTAACCCTAACTCTAATTCTATCCCTAACCCTAACCCTAACCCTAACCCTAACCCTAACCCTATCACTAACTCTAGCCCTAACAATAAATTTTAAACCATTATCTTAATCCTAGACCTATCTCTAATCCTAACTATGATTGTAACACTATCCATAACTATAAACCTATTTTTTATCACTAACTTTTAAATAAATAACATATTTAATAAATGTTATATTACGAATTATTATATATTAAATAAATTTTATAAATAAAATAAATATAATATATACTAAAAATCATTAAAAGTTAGACATTGCATGGTGGCAATGTTTCTTCTCTTATTATTAATATATTTGTTATATATTAAAATAATTATTTATTACAAGTTGTTTATTTTTAATTTAATATATATATATATTATTAAAAAATAAAATATATTATATTAAATTCTCAGATTTGATTCGTAGTAGACACAAGTGCAACTATATCTCTTCATTCAAATCAATAATTGTTAAATATTAACGAATAAATTATTATAGATGGTATAAGTGAAAAAATGATGAAGACATAATAGAAGAATGAATAATATAGTAATATGATATAACATAAATAAATGGATCAAAAAAGGTTAAAGTTAAATCTCTTAAACAATGAATAAATAACTCTAATGACCTTACCCTAACTCTAACTCAATGATTCATCATAGGAAGAGGATAATGAAGAATATGATTGTAGAAATGACCTTAAGAAGAGTTAAGTGGTGGGAGAGGGTAGGGAGGGAGGAAATTGAAAAATGAAATAAAAGTGAAAATAGACAAAAAATGATGAAGACATAATAGAAGAATGAATAATATAATAATATGATATAACACAAATAAATGGATCAAAAAAGGTTAAAGGTTAAATGTCTCAAACAGTGAATAAATAACTCTAAGAGAATTATAAAGATGAATTATATAACAAAATGATTGAGGAACAATTACCAAAATTATTAAAAGAAATGAAGGAAGATATAAAGGAAAATATACTAAAACTTAAAACAATAATAATTTAACCAAAGAAAAAGGAAAAAATATAAGATTACATATAAAATATAAATTAGAAAATTAAATAAATGATTCAATTAAAATAAAAAATTAGATGGTTAAAATACAATAGATTATAATATATATAACCTATAATATTGTTGATTTTTGTAACTTGAAAGGTGGAATGTGGAGTTGCTTTAAAGCAACTCGAGTTGGATTTTAAGCAAAAACTGATTTTTTATTTATTCATAGAGTGTTTTTGGGTTTGTGAGGTTGAGATAAGACCGAGAGTGATTTTATGTGTGAGCTAGCCAAGTAATGTAAGGAAAGTTTCTTTTGTTGCACGTTGATGTAAATCAACAGGGCTCTATATATGTAAGATTGTTGTAGCAAAATTGTATTGTATTCTAGAAGAAAAGTTTGTTGTTAGGCTGAATAAAAGATCCAACATTTGCAGGTTTTTCCCCACACTAGGGTTTCCTGGGTAATTTTGTGTTATTATGTATTTGTGATTGGCTAGTTATTTTTTACTTATGGTGTTATTAGTTGTTAAATAACCCAATGTATTAAATGTTTTAAATCAGATAGATAAATTGTTTTAAATTTATTTTGTAGCTAGGTTATAAGAAATTAGCATGGAATCAGAGCTCTAAACTCTGAATATGAAGCCAAAATTTGTGATGTAGATTTCAAGAAAAATAATTAGAATTTTGTCTCCAGTTTCTTCTGTGACTATGGCAACCAGTGTTCGATCATATGAAGATAGGCTTGAGGGTGCGTATAACTTCTTATAGTGGAAGGTTTGTATTACATCCGTTCTTAAGGAGAACAGGTTGTGGATCTATGCTAGTATAGAGGTGACATCACCAACAAATGATCCCATTGCCCTCGATTCGCATGAAGTCAAGGAGGCCAAGGCTCAAAGGATTATTCTTGATGGGGTAAGAGATCATCTAATTCCTCATCTATCGAAGAAAGACACCGCCAAGGAGATGTGGGATATGCTCACAAAACTTTATCAAAGAGACTATTAGAGTCGTAAGATGACGCTCAAGGACAAATTGCATAACACCAAGATGTACAAAGGTGAGAATGTGACCTCTTACTTGTCCAAGCTGACACAGGTCAAGGATGAGCTAGTTGTTGCTGGAGAGACGATTTTTGAAGAGGAGTTGGTGCATATAGCCCTGAATGGTCTTTCGAAGCACTAGGAAGTGTTTGTCAAGTGTGTTCTTGACAAAGATCACCTACTCGACTAGGTGAGGCTTTGGGATGATTTTGTTCTGTAGGAGATCCATGAAGGTGCACATCAAGGAGATCAGATGAAGAAGGGTCAAGACGAAGAAAATCTCGCTCTTGCAAACAAGGGTAAGAATAAGTCCAATAAAGAGCAAACAAAAGGTTCTTTTTCCAAGAGTGGGAAGAAGAAAGATCTGAGCAAGATAAAATGTTTTTGTTGCCATCAGTTAGGTCACTATGCTAGTCAGTGTCCAAATAAGAAAAATAACGACAAGTAGAAGAAGCAAGTTGTTGCTACAACAAAGGTGGATGAGTTTGCATCACGATTTGAGAATGAGTTTTCTCTCATTGCATGTCTCTCAAGTTCAATTGCCAACAAGGTATGGTCTATCGATAGTGGGGCTTCTTGCCACATGACGGGAGTCAAAGAATGTTTCACCAAGTTGGAGGAGAAAAAGTTGTATTTCTATATTAAGCTTGGAGATAATGCCAAGTACCATGCAACTAGTGTTGGCATGGTCAAGTTTCAGAGGGAGTCTGACAAATCTCTATTGGTGGAGGACGTGTTGTGTGTCCCTGGAATGAAAAAGAATTTAATCTCCATTTCTACTTTGGAAGACAAGGGTTATATCGTGACTTTTAAGAGGGGAAAAGTCTATATTCATCCCAAGGATTCCAAGGTTGCAAAAGTCATTGGAGTCAGGCATGGCAACTTGTTTCAGTTACAGTTTGAGCTAGCACATGTGTTGGTTAGTAGTTATAGCGGGCTAGGATAATTGTGGCATAGGAGGATGGCTCACCTTCACCATGTAGCACTTAATATTCTTAAGGAAATAGTGATGGGGCTGCTTGAGATGAAGACAGAAAAGCATGAGGTGTGCAAAGGTTGTGCACTTGGGAAATATGTGAAGACCAGTTGTCTAAGAAATGACACTAGATCCAAAGGGATTTTGGATCTTGTACACTCAGATGTGTGTGGGCCCATGACAATAGTATCCTTGAATGGGTATGAGTATTATGTTACTTTCATTGATGACTTCTCTAGGAAGACATGGATATATTTTTGGAAGAATAAAGATGAGGTCTTTAGTAGGTTCAAAGAGTTTAAGACTCTCATAGAGAACCAAATTGGGAGGAAGATCAAGATACTGAGGTTTGATAATGGAGGCGAGTAAACCTTGAATGCCTTCAAATATTTTTGTGCTCAGGAAGGTATGAAGAAAGAGTTGACAGTTTTGTACAACCCTTAGCAGAATGGGGTTGCTAAACAAAAAAAAGAGCTATAGTTGAGGTAGCCAAGGCCATGCTTCATGATTAGGATCTGCCTCGGTTCTTATGGGTGGAAGCTTGCAATACAATGTATTTGTAGAATAGGAGCCCTCATAAAGTGTTGGAAAAATTGGCTCCAGAAGAGGCGTTCACCGGTAAGAAAACAGATTTGTGGAACATTCGCATCTTTGGATGCCTTGTGTATTGTCACATTCATGTGGATAAGAGAACCAAGTTGGAACCAACTGTAGAGAAGGTTATCCTTGTTGGGTACAGTGCAAATTCTAAGGCCTATCTAGTTTACATTCTCGCCCTTAGGAAAATAGTTGTTCATAGAGATGTGAAGTTCATGGAAGAGAGGGCTCTTCAAAAGTCTAGCAACTTGATGAATGAGGAGGAGCAATCACCCACGGTTTCAAGGCAACACAAATTCCTCAAAATTTAGTCACACAAGCTGGATAATAGAGCAAGCAAGTCGAGTAGACTGATTAGAAGGAGGAAC
Source organism: Sequoia sempervirens (assembly GCA_007258455.2). Lineage (NCBI taxonomy): Eukaryota > Viridiplantae > Streptophyta > Pinopsida > Cupressales > Cupressaceae > Sequoia > Sequoia sempervirens. The sequence continues at coordinate 82,367 of VDFB02253795.1, forward strand.
ACATAATTCCTCAGCCTTAGATTCCTATTATTGAGAAGAGGAGAAACAGGGCGGCTGAGCAGACACTAAGAGAGGTCCAGGAATATGTTGGTGATCCATAGGATTCAGTTATACAAAGAAAGGCTCCTAGACGTTATTTTGAGTATTTGGCACTTATGAGTGAATTAATTGAAGTGGAGCCTTCTAGCTTTTAAGAGGCATCCAAGCACTAGGTATGGATGGATGCCATGGTGGAAGAGTATTCCTCCATCATGAAGAACAACATGTGGGAGGTGGTACCACGACCAAAAGGTAAGTCAGTGGTGGGCTCGAGATGGCTATATAAATTTAAGCATGCTACAAATGGTAGTGTGGAAAAGTTCAAAGCCTGGTTTGTGGCTAAGGGGTTTTCTCAAAAGGAAGGGATCAAATATGACAAGAATTTCACTCCGGTATCTAGGTACTCATCCATAAGAGCTATCATTTTTGTAGCGGCACAGATGGGCTTGAGGATTCACCAAATGGATGTACAAAGAAAACCTTTCTCAATGGAGTAATTAAGGAAGAGATTTACATAGAACGACTAGAAGGATTTGAAGCACACGGGAGGGATTCTCATATATGCAGATTGAGAAGAGCACTGTATGGGTTCAAGCAGGCTCTCAGGGCATGGTATTCACGTATTGACAGTTACTTGCAGAGTGTGGCCTTCATCAAGAGTGAGGTAGATCTGAACTTGTACTTTGTTCAGGTGAAGGGAGAACTTCTCATATTGGTGTTGTATGTTGATGACCTATTTCTCATAGCGTCAGAGGAGCTCATAGCACATTGCAAGTGGGATCTTGCAAGAGAGTTTGAGATGAAGGACTTGGGGTTGATGCACTACTTTGTGAGATTGGAGTTGTGATAGAAAGAGGGAGAAATCTTTCTTGGACAAGGAAGTACTTACTTGATATCCTAAAGCAATTCAGGATGGAGAACTGTAAGCCCATGTCCACGCCACTTGTGACCAATTGGAAGAATATTTATGCTTCCAAATAAGAGAGAGTGGAGCCAACTTTATATAGATAGTTGATATGCTCTCTTATGTATCTGGTCAACACCAGGCCATACATTTGTTTTGTAGTGAACTCACTTAGTCAGTTTATGGTGGAACCTAAATGTGTGTACTGGATAGCTGCGAAGCATATTTTGAGGTATCTCTAAGGCATGATTGATTATGGGCTGAAGTATGTTCAGCAGGATGGAGTGAAGCTCGAGGGGTTTACCAATGCAGATTGGGTAGGTAGTATAGCTGACCGAAAGAGTACTGCAGGGTGCAATTTCAGTTTAGGACAAGGAGTAGTCTCTTGGTATAGCAAGAAACAAAAGTCAATTGTACTGGGTCTGCGAAGGGTGAGTATATGGCAGCCTGTATGGCTACATGTGAGGTTATTTGGCTTTGAAAACTTCTAGTTGGGGTCTTTGATCAGGAGCTAGATCCTACAGTCATTTTCGTGATAATTAAAGTTGTATCAAACTCTCTGATAATCCGGTGTTTCATGACAAGTCAAAGAACATTGAGACCAAGTACCACTTCATCAGAGATTGTGTGGAGAAGAGGACAGTGAAGCTCCAATACATTCCTACAAACGAACACATAGCAAATATCTTGACCAAGGCCTTGATGAAGAGTAAGTTTGAATTCTCCAGGGATAAGTTGGGTGTTGTGCAAAACACCTTCCTCGCTAAGAGGGAGTGTTGATTTTTGTAGCACGAAAGGTAGAATGTGGAGTTGCTTTAAAGCAACTCAAGTTGGATAGAAAGTTTATGGGTTTGTGAGGTTGAGATAAGATTGAGAGTGATTTTATGTGTGATCTAGCCGAGTAATGTAAGGAAAGTTTCTTTTCTTGCACGTTGATGTAAATCAACAGGGCTCTATATACGTAAGATTTTTGTAGCAAACCTGCATTGTATTATGGAAGAAAGATTTGATGTTAGGCTGAATACAAGATCCAACATTTACAGGTTTTTCCCCACACTGGGGTTTCCTGGGTAATTTTGTGTTATTGTGTATCTGTGATTGGCTAGTTGTTATTTTTTGCTTTCATTGTTATTAGCTGTTAAATAACCTAGTGTATTAATTGTTTTAAATCAGAGAGATAAATTTTTTTGATTCTATTATGTGAATTTATTGTGCAATTAATTTGTAGCAGGGTTATACGAGATTAACAAATATATATTAATATAAATAGATAAAATCGTAATAATTTATATAATATATATTAATATATATAAATATAGATTAAAGGAGAACCTACAAAATAGAATAACATATCATATATATTAATATAAATGTATAATATAAATTAATATATTACCTACACAATGTAGATTAACTTATTTACCTACAAAATATACCTTCAATAACATAAGATATAAATAGAAATAATATGTATAAATTCTACATTAATATAGGTTACATATATAAATTAATATTATCTATATTAAAATAGGTTGTATATTATATATAATAAAGACCTAAAATAATATAGGTTATCTTGTATACCTATATATTATAGATTATAATTTTTTTGGGGAACCTATATATATAAATTAATATAAAAATATACATCATGAAAAAAAATTATTAATGAAAAGAAGGAGAGAATATAATAACTAACAATTGCACCTTGGTGTGCAATGGGTATGTCGAAAGTGTGGAAAGTCAATTAGGGAAAAAAATGCTCTAGTTTTTGCATACGTTTGTATAGAATGTGAGGTCAATTGGTAGGCAATTTAGCAAATGATGTTTGTTGTACAATAAAGGTCTCAATGGAGAAGTGTTAGCTTCAAATAAATTATTCATCCAATACTTATAGGGATCTAAATATGACCAAAAAAAAACCTCTCAATCAAAAAGATAATTAGGCTTCATTACCAAGAGAGTCATGTTATGCTTTTAACAAGGAGAGAGAGGGAGATATAGTGATAGAAAGAGGGAGAGATAGAGAGGGGAAGAGAGTGTGAGAGAGGGGGGTTAAGGAGATAGAGATAAGAAGAAATATGGAGAGACAAAGATAGAGAGGCAAATAATATATAGATATAGAGGTCTAGGAAGAGGGAGTGGGGGAGAGAGAGGGAGGAGATAAATAAACAATGAGATAGAGAGAGGTATAGAGCTCAATAAAGAGAGATATATAGGGAGATAGAGAGCAAGAGATAGAAAGATATAGAGGGAGAGGGGAGAGACATATAGATGGAAAGATAGAGTGATAGAGAGATATAAGGAGATATAGAGAGAGGGAGAGAGGGGAGAGAGAGAAAATAGAGAGAAGTAAAGGTAGATGAAGTGATAGAGAGTGGGAGAGAAATAAGGAGAGATACAAAGGGAGAGAAAGATATATGAGAAGAGAAAGATAGATAGATAGAGATATATGGTCAGAGAAATGGGAGAGATGTAGATATAAATAGATAGATAGGGGGATAGGGAGAGATGGGGAGAGAAATAGAGAGGAGAGAGAAGTAGAGAGATATAGAAAGAGGGATTTATAGGGAAAGAGGGAGAGAGAGGAAGAGATAGGGATAGAAAAAGGGAGATTTGGGAATATGTATATAGAGGGGGCAAGATTAAGAGATAACATCTAGATGATAGAGATAAGTGATAAAGAGAGGGAGAGAGATAGAGATAGAGATATGGAGGAAGAAATAGGGAGTGTGTGCACATGTATGCGTGTGTGAGTGAGAGAGATATAGAGATAAAGATAGGGATGGGGAAATAGGGAATGTTTGAGTTGATAGAAAAACTAGACAAGATATTAGAAAGATTACACAAGATGTACCGTGGAGAAACCCTTTCGGGAAAAAACTCCACCAAGAATTATTCTATTATTGAATCTCTGAATTACAATAGTTCCAATTCTTTCTTGTGAATGCTTCTTCTATCTTCACCAATCTTCTTCACAACCTGCAATAAAAACTCTCGCAACTCTATTCAACTTGCTTGAGATAAATAGACAATATGCAACCTTGTAATCTCCAAATGGTGATAATTACAATGCACAAGCTCAAGCCCTTGAAAAGGTACGCCATATTGCTTCAATTTGAGTTCTATTGTGAAGAACAAAGCTTAGAACATGTGCTTTACCCATTTGGGCGTCCCAAACTAAAGCTATAACCCATCCTTCACTCCGGTGATAATTACAAAGCTCTTCCTCAAAGATGGTGCCCAAAAGAGGGTCCCACTTAACAGAGCCGTTAGAAATATCTTATCATGCATTGGAGTTAATTCCAAGAAAGCATCTTGGGCGCCCAAGTTGGCTCCAAGTGATTTCTTGTTAACTGAAACATTTACTCAACACCATTCATGCAAGAATGGTCATCCCCTGTTAACTGGAGGTAGTCCCTATTATTTGTCATACAACTCAAGTTATTAGCCATGCATTCCAAGTTAACTGAAGCTAACTACATGCAACTCAAAATAAGCAACATGCATGCAACTGAAGATAACTGAACCATAACTTAACTTAACTTAACTTAACTTAACTTAACTTAACTTAACTTAACTTAACTTAACTTAACTTAACTGAACTAAACTGATTCTGAACTGAACTGAACTGAACTCATCTAAACTGAACTGAACTGAACTTCAAGCATGCAAACATCAAATCCTAACTCCTAGGATCTTTACATGTATTCAGAAGTGTTAACTATTACTCTGTATAGTTAACTGAACACAAGGTGAGTGTCACCTTACAGTGTGTGCATCCACATGCTCCTATTATTTAGGAATAACTACAAATGTCAATTTCATGATTTATTTCATCCAAATAATAATCTTATCCTAATCTTAGTGTTGTTGAACACATTCCAAGAACTTAGGAGATACATGAAATAATTAATGTTTAGGATTTGGAATTAAATGGCATCCTATTTCCAACATTCTCCCACTTGACATTATACATTGCAATTATTCTAAACAAGGAATAATAAAACAAGTACAAGACTCAAAGCCAATGGCCTTCTTTCACCAACTAATCAAACCATGCTAACTTCAAATGCAACCTACATAATCATGAAGCTTCCAAGAAAATGATTAGAACCAAGAGAATTTATTTGTATGGTTTCATAAGATAATCTGCAACATTAATTAAAGTGTTAAATTTCTCAATTAACACCTTCCCATTATCAACCAAACCAATACCTTTCCCAAGTCTCTATATCCAAACCGCCTCTTTAGAGGCATGCTAAACCACCGAGTGTGTTGAATTCACATTCAACCAAGGTGTAGGCTCCTCGGTCTTTTTTGTTGAAAAACTTTTCTTACAAGTAACCATTCCAACAAAAGTCTATTACCATAAGAGAATTCCAGCCTCACCTATTTCTCCAAGTATCCATGAGGACCTATAACCAACCAATCCATGCCAAACTCCAAATGCAACAGAACACTTACATGAAGTAATCAAACAAATGATTAATGTACCCAATACTTAAGAGAAACACACAAGATGAATGTCAAAGCTCCAACCTTGAACATAAACATGGCATCCATGATCTAACCATCTCCTCTTAGGAGATCACATGCATCATAACAAACTTATACATCCTAGTCTCAAGAGAACCATGTAATATGCCAAAACTCTAATCTAGAATTAGGAGTTAAACCATGACATAATAGCAACCACTCTAAACCAAGAACAAACCATATCCCCAATCACATGAAGATAACCTTACCAATGATGCATCCAAGTCACTGCCAACAACTCCCACTGAATCGTGATACCGAGTCACACATGGCATCATGACTACCATCCTCTCTACGAAGATTACTCTGAAACATGAAGCAAAGCATTATCACAAACAATATTAGCTGAAATAACCAATGCATCATTACTATTATCCGAGGACTCCTCTGTAGAAGAATCATAACTCTCTTTCTTGTTCTTACAATCCTTCTTCACATGTCCTGGTTTCCCATAGTTCCAACACTTTACCTTACTTCGTCCTTCTGACTTACCCTTCCCTTCCTTGTTTTCCTTAGGCTCCTTTTTCTTAGGCCTATCTTTTACAAACAAGGCATCTTGGATTTCCTTCTTAGAGTTCCTCCTCATCTCCTCTGATAGGAGAGTAGGAATAATGTTGTCCATCTTTGGATCTGCACCATTACCACTAATTGCAACAATTAGATTTTCCCAAGAATCTAGTAAAGAACAAAGTAATAAAATGCACTTATCCTCATCCTCTAGCTTTACATCTACAAATGTTAATTGACTGAGAATTAAATTGAAATCATTTAAATGTTGTGCAACAGATTCACCATCTTTCATTTTCAATGAATACAACTGCCTTTTCAGATACAACTTATTGGTGAGACTCTTAGTTTGATAAATATCCCCTATTCTTTTCCATAATTTATATGCACTGGTTTCCACTGAAACATTCAAAAGAACAACATCAACAAGACATAACCTTATTGTTCCTCTTGCCTTCTTATCTAACTTAGCCCAATCTTCATCTGAAATAGTTGTAGGTGTCTTTGTCTCATTATTAACCGCTAACCACTAATCTCTTTCTTCAAGAAGATCTTCCATTTTTAATTTCCAGATTTCACAGTTAGAACCATTGAACCTTTCAATCTCTAACCTTGAATTCATTGTAACAAAACTTAATTCCAAAATCAGCAAATAACAAAAATAATAAAAGCTCCCACTAAGCCAATAAATCCTTCAAACTTTAAGAGAATGGTGTCCCAATACTCTACCCAACCTTAGCTCTGATACCAAATGTTGAACAATGAGGTGTTTTCTTAGCTTAATACTCTGTAAAAATTTAATATTTTAGATTTAAGTAAGCTTTTTCTTTGTTACATATATTCTTTGTGGGTGATTATCTTGATTAATTCATTTTACTGTTGTAGAATGAAGAGAGAAGTTGATAGAAGAACTAGACAGGATATTAGAAAGATTACACAAGATGTATCATGGAGAAACCCTTTCAGGAAAAAAATCCACTAAGAATTATTCTATTATTCAATCTTTGAATTACAATAGCTCCAATTCTTGCTTGAGAATGCTTCTTCTATCTTCACCAATCTTCTTCACAACCTACAATAAAAACTCTCGCAACTCTATTCAACTTGCTTGAGATAAATAGACAATATGCAACCTTGTATTCTCCAAATGGTGATAATTACAATGCACAAGCTCAAGCCCTTGAAAAGGTATGCCATATTGCTTCAATTTGATTTCTACCATGAAGACCAAAGCTTAGAACATGTGCTTTACCCATTTGGGCATCCCAAACTAAAGCTACAACTCATCCTTCACTCCGGTGATAATTACAAAGCTCTTCCTCAAAGATGGTGCCCAAAAGAGGGTCCCACTTAACAGAGCCTTTAGAAATATCTTATCATGCATTGGAGTTAATTCCAAGAAAGCATCTTGGGTGCCCAAGTTGGCTCCAAGTGATTTCTTGTTAACTGAAACATTTACTCAACACCATTCATGCAAGAATGGTCATACCCTGTTAACTGGAGGTAGTCCCTGTTATTTGTCATACAACTCAAGTTATTAGCCATGCATTCCAAGTTAACTAAAGCTAACTACATGCAACTCAAAATAACCAACATGCATACAACATGTACTTGCATGCAACTGAAGATAACTGAACGATAACTGAACTGAACTGAATTGAACTTAACTTAACTTAACTGAATTGAACTAAACAAAACTAAACTGAACTCATCTGAACTAAACTGAACTTCAAGCATGCAAACATCAAATCCTAACTCCTATGATCTTTACATGCATTCAAAAGTGTTAACTGTTACTCTATACAGTTAATTGAACACAAGGTGAGTGTCACCTTACCGTGTGTGCACCCACATGCTCCTATTATTTAGGAATAACTACAAATGTCAATTTCATGATTTATTTCATCCAAATAATAATCTCATCCTAATCTTAGTGTTGTTGAACACATTCCAAGAACTTAGGAGATACATGAAATAATTAATGTTTAGGATTTGCAATTAAATGACATCCTATTTCCAACAAGAAATAGGGAGTGTGTGCACGTGTATGCGTGTGTGTGTGAGAGAGATATAAAGATAAAGATAGGGATGGGGAAATAGGGAATGTCTGAGTGAGTAAGAGAGAGATATAGAGATAGAGATAAAGAGGGATATATATATATATATATATATATATATAGAGAGAGAGAGAGAGAGAGAGAGAGAGAGAGAGAGATGCAAGAAGAGGTAAGGAGAAAGAGATAGAGAGGAAGATAATTGATATAGATGGGGATGGAGATATGGTTTAATATATGGAGAGAGAGAGAGAGAGAGAGAGAGAGAGAGAGAGAGAGAGAGAGAGAGAGAGAGAGGGGAGAGGAATAAATAAAGATATAAAGAGGGAGAGAAAAACAGAGAGAGTGAGAGGGGAGATGGAGGAATAGAAAATTAGAGATATGAAGTCATATTTAGAGAGAGCTAGAGAGAGAAAGATGGAGAGGAGAGAGAGAAGGGAAACAAATAGGGATATAAAAAGAGATTAAGGGAGAGAGAGGGAGAGGGAAAGAGAGAGGTGAAAGGAAATAAAGATAGAAGGGAAGGTCAATATACAAAGAAATAGGGGAGAGAGGAAGAGAGATTCAAATATAATGAGAAACATAGAGATAGAGAGGGAGACAAAGATATAAAGAGCTCTCTCTATATATATATCCTATCTCACCTCTATCTCACCTCTATCTCTCTATATATATCTCTTCCTTTCTTTCTCTTTTTTCTCCCTTTACCTCTCTATATCTTATCTCTATCTCCCTCTCCCTTCTCTCTTGTCTCTTTTCTATTGATCTATTTTCCTCCTTAAGTATGCAATGAGTACACTAAAGAGGTCTCAAAGGTGAATTGTCATATCCTTAATTAAACATGACATGCTACCTTGAGGATAACTCCCTAGGGACACATGCCATCCTTGGATTGTTGACACAAAATGACTAATCAAAAGTTAATTTCTCTCTAACTTTTAATTTAGATTTAAAATTTAAAATTTATTTTATTATATAAATTAAGATTCAAAATATAATTATTTAATAATAATTATAATTATAATAAGTTAATTAATTCTAAACTAAATTAATTATTTTAAATTTTAAATTTATTTTATTATAGAAATTAAAATTATAATAAAAGAATTAATTATAAATTACATTGATTTTAATAATTTATATAACTTTTTAATTTCATAAAAAGACACAAATAAATAGAATAAATTTAAAACTTAAGTCTAAATTAAAAATTAAAATAATATAAACTAAATGCAAAGTCAAAATAAATCAAAATATAATTATTAATTTAAAAATATTGATAGTAAATAACATACTTATTAAGTTAATAAATAATTATATAAAAAAGTAAAACTATTTTTTAAATTTATTAGAATTGAAATATTAGTAAAATATAATCCCATTTTTCATTTCAATCTTATAAACTTTTTTTCTTTTCTTTGTTTTTAAAACAAAAAGCTTATTTTAATTTTTTTTTTTTTTTCTTTGTGTCTAAAACAAAAATACTTTTAAAATTTTAAATCGTTTTAAAAATTAAAAAAAGAAAGTTATTAGAACTAAAATATTAATAAAATATAATTTATTTTTCATTTGAGACTTATCAACTTTTTTTTCTTTTTTAAACAAAAAGTCTAATTTTAAATTGTTAAATCATTTAAAAAAATAGAAATAGAGATGATGGTTGAGATTGATTTCATCGTCTAGAATCCTTCTCAATTTTCAACTGTTGATTTCATATGAGAATGCCTTTGGCGTAATTAAATTATACCATAAAATATTAACTAGCACTTGCACCAGAAGGAGGTGCTTGGTGCAATGGTTACATCAATTGTAATTTATATAAAAACATAATTATAATTGACCTTCTAAAATGGAAATATTACAAGAAAAAATTGTAGAATCATTAATCTTGGTTTAAATCTTGTTCATATACCATATTCAAAAAATATTTCAGAAAGTCCAAACCTGAGTTTAATAATAATATTTTATAAAAAGAAGAATTTTGCTGTACATGATCAAATTTAATCAATGATCCCTCTTTTCAGATCAATTGAATACAGTAATGAGAGTTGTGCAGACACAATAAAAGCCATAGGAATATTGTGCATGCAACATATGTAGGTGCTATAGTCAACATTACCAAGACAACTGATACATCTTTAATAATTGAATATGAAAGAATCCAATACCATTTAAATCACCACCAAGCAACTCTCAAATATTTACATGGATGTAGGTGTATGCAATCAGAACTAACCAGTCAAAAACCAACAAGGAGAGAAAAATAGGGTGTATATCAAGCAGTAGATATATGCTACAAAGTCTTTTTTTCCATGGATGTAAGTGTATGCAATCAGAACTAACTAGTCAAAAACCAACAAGGAGAGAAAAAGAGGATGTATATCAAGCAGCAAATATATGCTACAAAGTCTTGTTTTACATGGATGTAGGTGTATGCAATCAGAACTAACCAGTCAAAAACCAACAAGGAGAGAAAAAGAGGATGTATATCGAGCAACAAATATATGCTACAAAGTCTTGTTGTTGGTTGACATAGGGTGTAATTGACATAGAGTTGTGCATGTCCTTATGCGCCAGATTGCTGTTACTGTTATTCTTGCCATGATCAGTGTAGTAGTTCACCATGTGAATGTAGTTGTTTAAAATTGTAGTAATCTTGGGTGCACTCTACATGCAATTTCATTCTATTTTCTAATCCCACACTGCTTTTTAAATGTGTACAGGCCATTGCCATCAGTTACTTTGCATCTAGAAGTGTTATCATATGATAAATGGATGCAACTAAAAGAAGAGTTAAGAGGTGGTTTTCGTGAATGGTTAAAGCGTATGTTTTCTGGAGTAGAACTTGATGTTTCAGACAAGATTGATAAAAAGCTTCGTTTTATTCTTAGTATTTCTCCAACATGGGACATGTTTTGAATGGTTGATTATTCGTTTTGAGTAACATTGTCATTTGAGATACGTGTAACAATACTTGGCTTAGTCTAACAAAGAATTGCTTCAATTTCTAGTTTCAAGAGATAAATGGATTTTAAAAATGTTTCCCAAATAGAAAGAACAGAGAAGAAAATAGGTCATGATCTTCTATAACCAATTCTCAACACTCTTTATTCTGTCATGAATAGAAAATGTCATCTAGTGTACACCAAGTACTTGAGCTCTCATAAAGATTTTGTTTCGTGGAAATATCTTATAATCAAATTTACAAAAGAGACAAAGTGAGGCATTCAATTCCTTCTTGGGGATTGGAAAAGTAAGTCGGGTGTTACATCCCTTCTTGGATCATTATGGATCACACCCTTGTGGATCCTTATGCATCATACCTCTCTTATTTGAAGGCTTTTGGTCCCACAAAATTTTACTCTTGAAATATAGAAGAATTTCTTTCTCCATATTTGAAACTTTTGTGTCCATGTGTCTGGAACAAGACTCCCTTACATCTCCCTATTCATTCTTGAAGCAGATGCTTAACACTAAAGTGCTTTGAGATAGAAGGTAGTGATGCTCTATCACGCTTTGAAACCTATAACTATAGAAATAATTAAATTTTTCTTGGTGTCCTTTATGTGATCATCTCAATTGTGGTCATTGCTTCTAGAACTCTATGTTGTCAAGTGGAACTTTCTATGCTACAACCTCCACAATACACAAGATACTACAATGGTTGTCATGGGTTGGAAACCATATCACAACAATTGCTATGCTGGCTTCCTTACAACTTTTTGATTAATGAATGATTTTCCTTTATACTGAAACATATGTTACAATGAAGGTCCTACGTTATGATAACATTTAGTCTAGTTGAAATGATACTATGCATGCTGCTACAACTAAACTATATGGATCTTCATACTGCAACTATGCACATGCTACATCAAAAAATTTCTGCAAAACACAAAACTGGTGGCTAGGTGACTCATCACCATGATGCATTTTTTCTTTGCTAGAAGTATATTCCCAACCTCATCCTATTTGAAGCTTCCTCACTTGGAGTGCTCCATTTCTTTGACTCTACTTGCTACACACGAGAAGTGGTGCTAGTTTCCCTTCCTTGTATACCGTACAACATGAAAAAGTTACATGTTATAATGACAATATTTCCATGAAAAAATATGCATGTTTACAATACTAAAAAAACAAAAAAAAACCCAACTGTTGTCCATGCTACCGATTTTAAAAAACTAAAACCCAGATGTTAAAAAACTCATTTATGAATATCAAGGTATCTATCAAGCCCTTAGATTTAGCACCCATTTTATAAAACCCTATCCCCACTTCAGATGATAGAAACTTAATTAAAATTTGGAAACTACCAAGAAAGTTCTTATGAGAACTACTTATCAACCAAATAATAAAAAAATGATATTTAAATATCTTATAAACTTTTAAAAATAATTTAGTTTGTCTTGTATGCAATAGGATGTTTTAGCCAATCGAACCAAGGCCCTAAATCAAAATTAATTTGATTACTCTTAAGATGTTACAATAATTTGATTTTTGATCCAAAACATTGATTAAATTTATTTACACATATCATGTTCTTTTACATTATAAAACATTAATTTAAAAAAAATCTGTTCTTTTACATCATAAAACATTAATTTAAAAAAATTTGCACAGTTATAATAAAAGTATTCTGAATTATTTTTATATTCTTTTATTTAAATACTTTAAAGATTATTTATTGTATAAATACAATGCAACAAGCTGTATCTTGAAACCTGTGAAGAATAGTAGAGAATTAAGGTGGCTTATAGTCTGTGTTGAATCTACTAAATGGTTGAGGAAGGTGTTGTAGGGCTAGATGGGCAATTGGAGAGAGCCCATGGGACTTCCACTGAGGAGGGTTACAAGTATCAAGATACAGGCTCTGCAGATGAGGTATGTTAATTTTAGTCACTTAACTAAAATATTTAGTTGTGAAGAGAATGAATTATTTTTCTAAGCAACATTACTTCATGCTAAGGAAAGTGGAGAGTAACAAAGAGTTAAAATATGTAAGTATTACATAGATTTGGCTTTCAAATAGAATGTCTAACATTCAAATTTTATTATGTTCTTTTCTGACATTTTGTCATATTTTGTTATTTTTCTGTGAGGGGTGTTTGGTTTGTTATTGTGTTTTGTTTCTTGGTGTTCCTTGCTGATTTTGCTAGTAGTTGATATTTCAGCTTCTTTGTAAAGGGTTTGGCCCTTCTGCTTCATAGCTTTGGTAAAAAGTCTTAAGATAATAAAAAACATTCAAATTTTGTTTTACTATTTCTAAATTACTATTGATTGTTTAACCATAAAACTTAAAGATCATAAATTTTGATTTCTAGTGTTTATTGTTCTGTCATCTTAACATAATTTGAAATACATTACAGAGCAAATGGAAAAAGTTTAAATCATATGTTGGGTCGGGTTTTCTTGTGTCCATAGCCTACTTGGACCCTGGCAACGGTAAGGAGCTTTTATCTTTCAATGTTGACAAATGATTATATTTGATAACTTGTTCAATGGCTTCTCTTGTTTCTCTCCATGGAATCAGACTTACAAGGAGGTGCAACATGCAAGTATGAGGTATGCAACCATTTGAACGTTCAACACTCAGTTGTGAAGGGATTAAAAACATTCACAATTTTCCTTGCTGAAATTTGATATAACTCAAAACCCAAATAAGTAAAGTCTTTGTAATAACAAAGTAAACTGTACTACTTTGTAGCTGCTTTGGGTCATTCTCCTTGCCTATGCTTTTGTCCCGCTTCTTCAGTCTTGAGCATCCAATTTGGGAGTCGCCACAGGTTAGTTGCACAGAGTACTTAGGCCAAAAGCTATTACTTTTAGTCAATAATTAAGTTAGAAGTTAATTTCTTGGCTTATTTTGTAGGAAAGCACCTTGTAGAACATTGCAGAACAGCGTACCCTAGAAGAGTAAATTATATACTACGGCTGCTGGCAAAAGGGGCTGTAATAGCAGTTGACATTCCTGAAGGTTTGAAACTACACATTCATATTATGTATCTATTTTAACAGAGTCATTAGGAATAGAGTGATAACTGCCTGCACCCATTAGATAGATCTATATTCATTTCAAACCAGAAATTTTATCAGAGTTGTACCAGTGGGTTAAAAGAAAATATCCTACGGATAACTTCATCAATTCCCCTTAACTCAGGGATTTTTGCAAGTTATTTTTTAATATGGGATGTTGTAGATGAATGTTCTTGTTATTTTTCATTTCTTTGCTATTATTATTATTTGTTTCTGTACAAAAATGGAATGACTTGTAGGATCCTTTCCTATTTCTTTGAAGCTCATTAAAAAGGCTTTAAGAGTTCTTATATTTTGGCAGGGCCATTCAATTATTTTGGTCATTTGTGCACCTTACTAACTTCATTCTTTGAGTCTTTCATTATTCACTACTTCTATAACTAAAGTCTGTGTTTGCTTGCACCATATAAGCTATTAGTAACTAATTTCCATATTTTCCTGCTCCATATCAATTATTAGAACAACTACTGCACTGAATTTGCTATTTCACATGCCTGTATGGGTTGGGGTCCTCATAACAGGACTCAGTACTCTCCTCCTCCTTGGAGTGCAGCGATATGGGGTACTCATTTTCAATTTCCAACTTGCATTGCATTTAGTGCTTTCAGATTTTCATAGGTTTGATGTATTTTGAATTGCTTATATGGACAACTGTATAATTTTTTTTTTCGCCAGCATTTCTGGTCTAACTTATAGACCCATCTTCAATGATCTCTAGAAATATGTGCTTCAGATTAACCAACCTCGTTCTTGATTAATACTTTTCTAAATTGAAGAATCCGTAGTCTATATCAAGAAAATTGAAAGCACACCCAAAATAAATTTTGCATATGAAAACATACCCAGATGAAATTTGGCACCTAAAATCAGACCTGATGAAAAAAATAAAAAATAAAAAAATATCAGGGTAGATGAATATAACTCACTGTCAAACTTGTTTCCACCATGTTCCTCTTCCCTATTTCAGATTCGAATCCTAGCAATCACAAGTTAGTTTTGTATTCTTATCCTAAATTGGGAAGAGAATAAATTTGAGACCACCACTATTGTAAGAGATCCATTTCTCACTGAGTATGAATGTTGTTGGGGAGGCAAGGAATATTTGTGAGAATGAAGGGAGAGCCAGCGAATGATGATAACGAAGATGAAGAAGAGACAAGTGTAATGATGCTTTTCTCACTGTTACTATTGATGTTCATCTTGGTGTTGTTATCATATCCCCCGCCTATCATTCTTCCCTTTCTCTCGCCCCACACAACAATAGAGGCGCTCCTCCAGACTCCAAAGCCCCCTTATTGCCTATTCCCTAACCATTTTCATGCCCTCCGTACTAAACATTCTTTACGATTATGTACCTGATCACCATCAAACTTAACATGCCTAAAAATTTTCATTTCCTTTATCAAGGATTTTGAGCTGTGAAATGTAGCAGATAATAGGTTAACTATCTGATGCAACAAGAAAATTTGCAACCCAAAAAGACCAAATCCTTTTAACCATTTAGGTTAAAAAAAAAAGTTAAATCATTTTAACCATTTAGGTAAAAGAACAAGAGGAGAATTTGCAATTCATCGAGTAGAATGCAGCAAAGGATTTATCACATCCTGCAATACATTTGAATAATCTCATAAAACTAGGGACCAATCTAAGGCGCTTCCCCAATACAATGCTACTTTGCCTCTGTATCCTGCAAAACATATAATTAACCCTTTTTACAATGATGAATACTAAAACTCTTTGCCATTTCCAAACCCTAACTTAAAAAAAAAACTAAAAGAGCTCACCACTACGACAAAGATAGTGTGCGTGGAAGCATCATAGAGAACAAAGACAAAAGTTCCTTTTAAAAGGCTTGAGCATCTAATCGACTGGGTAAGAAATCCTGTTGCTCAAAGCCTTGTATGTCGAGAGAAGCCACAAAAATGCAGAAGATGTCGACGCAGGGTTTAATTATGGTGTGAAAAGGACATGGTACCTTTGATTCAAACCCGTACCATTGCCTCGCTTCTACTCAAAGCCGCCTTGAAATCTTAGACACTAAGGTTGCATCCCTTTGGATTGGAAGATTTGGCAGGGAACATCAGTTTAATTGCCCGAAAAATTTTTCAATCGTTCAAAATTGAGACAATTCCCGTGGGCAAATTGCCTATTGGCTAAAAATATAGATAAAGATATTAGTCTAAAGAATAATACAATTTTTTATTTTATTTTATTATTTTAATAGTGTGAATCCAAATCTCTATAAAATAGTTAATTATTTTTGTGATAAATAAAAAATAATAATTACATTCTTAAAAAAAAGTCAAAATAATTAACATTTATTTATTTTAGAAAGATTTAATGAAATGATTTTATAAAGAAAAAAAAGAAAAATCATTCTTTAAAAAAATGTTTACCTTGTTTTCCCTACAAATGGGTTAATAACACACATACCATGAAAAATCATTCTTTAAAAAAATGTTTACCTTGCTTTCCCTACAAATAGGTCAATAACATACATAACTTTTTAACTAATCATATCCACAAGAAATAATTTTTATAATTTGTAAATTTAAATATTTTACAAGTTATTTTACAAAATTGAATATATATATATATATTTTAAAATATTATTTTTGATTGGTTGAAAACTAAATTATTCATAACTAGTTAAGGAGAAAGTAGATAAAAATGTAGCTAGCGGTTGATGAATTCTAGCAATGAAGCAGTTATTATATGCAAAGGAGATTAAAGAAAAATTCAAGGCAAAAGCTTTTAGGCAAGCAACAAAGAAAGATGTTTTGTCAAAGAAGCAGACTAAATATAGTTGTTAGAGTCATTTATTTTTAGTCATCCCACTTGTCAAGATCATAACTTCTATCACATTGCTCAAACTTTAAAGTTTAGAAATACATAGAAAAACTTAAATCACAAGCTAATTAAAGTGGCTCAAAGAAATGTTAGATCAACCCATCAAAGCACCGAAACAAAGCTTCAAGGTTAAATTTCACTTTGGAGCTATTATAGCTTTACACTAAATTAGTCTATCTATACCAAGTTCAAACTAATCCCAACACAAGCTAGATTCACAACAAACCCAATAACACAGAGTGCAAATTAATAAAATAGTGTAAATGACATGTTTGTCAGGATCCAAAAATTCTAATATTGTTCACAGTTGTAAGATACATGACAGGAAAAGAAAGTTATTAAATTGACATATGAGCAAGACACTAAGATAGATTATGAAAAAATAATAAATTATTAAACTAACATATCACCCACTACTCATGTTTTGGTAATGGCTAGGCTTAAAATCAAAACATGTGATCTTTGAATAAAAACCAAAACTTAAAGAGGGAAAAGAGAAGAGTCTCATTTAGGTGCTATGAAACCCAAAATTAGATAAAGTTAAAAATAGTTTGGATTGTCTTTTCTTGCACGTAATGAGAAAAAGGAAGGAACTTCCATAGGGAAATAGATAGTAGTGTGTATTTGAAGAGTTGTAGATAATATAAGTATGAAACCAGTCCTTATTTTACATAATTTAAATATAACTTCAAAGGCAAAGATGGATGCAATTAGTTATGCTATGAGTGAAACATTGTTGCAAGGGTAAGACTTGTATGTTATCATTAAAAAACATTTAAAGGTCTCATGTTAAAATACAACATCTATGACAAGGAATTAATACTTTTCTCAATAGCAATTTTTTAGACCTAACATTATTATAAACATTTTCTTAAAATATTTGAGTTTCATTTCTATAAATAAATTCAAAACATATATTATAAAACTATTTAATAATAAATAAATTAATAAAAAACACTTAAACCAACATTATTATAAATATTTTGTTAAAATATTTGAATTTCATTTCTATAAATAAATTTAAAATAAAGATATTATAAAACTATTTAATAATAAATAAATTAGTAAAAAATCACTTACGTAAAAGTGTAACCAACCTTTATTCCCTATTTTAAAATTTGAGATGAAAATTAAAATTTACGTGAAATTATTTAAAATAAGGAAGAATTTTTTTTCGAATCTTCATGTTTTTAATCATAGAAAATTTATAAATTTTCTCTTTTTGATCACACTTTCCACTTTTATGCTGTTCAATCATAAAAAAATTATTTAATGCAGTATAGAATGATTATAGACTAAAATGACATATAAAAGGAAAAAAAACTTTTGTACAAATAAACAATTTATAAAAAATAAACTAAGATACAATAATTTGTTAAAATTTTAAATAATTTTAAAAAAATTTCGTTATAAAAAATTTTAAAATTATAATTTTCAGATTTAATGTTTTTAATATTTACTTGCAATTATAATTATAAAAAATCTCAAAATTAAAAATTCTATCCTGAAGTACACAGTGGAATCTTGTCCTTGTCAATTGCATTAAGTGGAAAATTTGTATGATTTAAAAATATGTAAATTTTTAATTAAAAAAAAAACCAATACATCTATTTAATTTTTTTTGCACGTATGTTGTACCCCAACCCCTTTATAGAGCTACTTGCACGAATAGAAAAATAGTTAAATGTTAATTTTCAAATATAAAAAATAAGTTTTAAAATTCAAACTATACAAATAGAAAGTAATATGTTAAAATAAAAAATGTGATTGGCTAATGCTATATGCCAAATGCAATAGTAACCTACTTTACGGCAATAACTAATAATAATTAGTTGATAGTTCTAAGAAAATTTAAGAAATATTATTATAATAAAATATTTTTATTGACAAATATTCATATTTTCTATGGACAAATCAAATATACCTTTCAACAATATAAATATTATTAACTACTTTTTTGGGAGAAATATTGAAGATTGAAAAAAAATACAATAGGGGAGAGGATCCAGTAGTGGAGCGTGTTCCAATAGTTGTGAATGTTTTTGTTAATATAATGCCCAATAGTTGTTTATATAATGCCAATAGTTGTGACTTTACTACCCATAATTAAACAAAATGTATTCTTTTGATCTAAAAAGTAACCAATCATGTGATGCCACATCAGCATGATGTGAATGCACAACTATTGGTCTCACTTTTTTTTTGGGCCTTTTTAGACACCTTGACAAAAAGCATGCTGATGTGGCATCATATTTGATGATGTGGCCTTGAAACGAAAGTTATAAGCAGGGGACTTGCCAAGTAAGCTGCTGTAAAAAATTGGGAGTGATTTGAAATTTCCACGTAGGATAATTAGAACCGCGAAGTTAGGGTGGACCACTACTGGGTCCTCTCCCCTAATAAAAGTTGAGATCAAAATTAAATGACAAAGATTCAAACTTGTTAAAAGAAAAAATTAATACGATCAAATCAAATCAAATGTACTTTCAACAATATAAATACTACTGACTACATCTTTTCAATTAAATAGCGAATCTATTTAAAAGATTGAAAATAAATACAATAATAGAAATTGACACCAAAATTATATAATGAAGATCCAAGCTTATTAAGAAAAGGACGAATATGAAGAAATCAAATATACCTTTCAACAATATAAATACTACTATCTACTTTTATGAGAAATAATGAATCCATTTAATAAGTTTGAAAAAACGTACAAGATTGGGTGGCGAAGATTTAAACTTGTTAAAAGAGGGAGGGCGTTGAAAGAGCAATTGCGAGAGTGGCGAGAGATGGATATTGAAGAAGCCGAGAGTAACGAGGACACAGGTCTTCTCAGCAATGCAGCTGACTTTGAGAGCAGGAGCTGCACCCCTCTAAATTCAGCGCGCTTCGGCTCATTGTTGGTGGGGGACAAGGAAGGCCTCCGCTGCAGATTTTACATCAACTCCACTGACTATGTCGACCTGGCAGGGCAGCGTGTGGGCAATGGCCCTTCTTTTCAGTGCCTTTGTCAACCCCAGGTGTTTACTTTGTCTACCACTGTAATATTGTTTGATTGTTCTTTGCAGTAAATTAAAGACATTTCAGTATTATGTGCGCATGAAATTTTATTTTATACCGATAAACTACATATAAGTACAATTTTTCACTCAAATTGGACGGCAAAACCATTTATCTACCAGTATAACAGAACTGATTTATAGCACACGTTATGGTGTGCAATTACAGGCTTCAGAGTTATGGTTTGCACTAAGTTACAGCGTGATTACCCAAAAGCTTGAAAACTGCAGACCATAACCAAATATAAGTGTACTTTTTCCTCAAGCAATTCTGATTGCCTAAACTAGACCATGTATTATCATTTTTTTGGGAGGCAGCTACGCTAGTGACCATCTTTCACCATCGGTAGTATTTTTGAACGATCTGTTTGGCACTCATCGTATTATAAAAATCAGAGAGATCCGATGAGCAGAAACATGGAAACATAGGTTCACTGACCGTGTCCTTTTTTTATTGGTACTTTACTAATTTATCCCCCTTACGCCAGGGTGGGGGTATGCCTTTAACTTAGGACCACAATCATATGTGACATACTCAATGTCATATTTGAGCCTGGGTTTTAGCTATGAAGCCGGTTGATTTACGGTTTGAACTTTTGCAATTGACACGGGGACTTTCCCATTGGAAGCATCGGTGCTAATCCGGTTGATAAGCTATTTAAAGAAGGTTGAAAACATGGATAACCACCGGTGGCCTAAAATGGTTATGAAGGAGACGCTAGATCGTAGGAAGAAAACTTGGATGAAACAGAACCACAAGTGGATGAACAAGTGGGACATCGCAGACTGTCCTAGCACCAATAGTGAAATAAAAAGCTATGTGACTGAAAAATTCAGAACTGCCATGTGGACAAATCAGATTGGGCGAAAAAAAGCATATTACATCAAAGAATTTAATCCGGCAAAAGATCATGGTGACAAAACCTATTTAGGTGCAGCTATTAAAGGGAAAGCGAGGATGTTAGTGGCACAATTGAGGACGGGATCGCATCACCTTAGGTGTGAGACCGGTAGGTGGAAGATACCCAAGGAAACTTGGGAAGAAAGAACTTGTATTTTCTGCAACAAGGGGGCTGTGGAAACGGAATGGCACTTCGTCATGGAGTGCACTGCTTACGTGGATATCCGCACTCAACATGGGAATTGTTTGAAAGTTGACAATATGCACCAGCTATTTGAGGAAGATAAGATTAATCAAATGGCTAGCCTTCTAGTCAAAATTAATGGCAGGAGATCCGACTTGGAAAAGAACATGAAGACAAATTAGGTTTGTTTTGTCTCGGTCCCATAGACTGTTTAGTCTCATGGACGTCATTAAAATCTTTCATTCATTCATTCACACCAATTGGCTATTTCATTGCCCAACACTTTTGAATTTGAGATGGTGAGTGCCAAGGCTCAAGTTCTACCCCATGCTTATTGGGAAATGAGAGTTCAAAGCTCTGCTATGGAAAATCTCCATATGGGGAGGGTAAACCACTTGACAGCAAATGCAGAAACCCAAGACAAATCTGGTAATTTGATGTAGACAACCTCTGTTGCTGCAAGTGAAAATTCTAATCGAGCTGCCAATGAATCAAACAAAATAGTAAAGAACATAGCATCATGAATCTAAGGAGAACCACTACCTTACATCTAAGTAGTTGAATCGCTACTCCTAGGGCATTGTTTCAAAATCGGAACGTTTCAGAAACATATTTGGAATTGAATTGTGGTGGAATTGTCCAGGAATCGGATTTGGACCTGTGGGTATGATTCTGAAATACGTGGACATTTCCAAGTGATTCCGCGGCTGACGTGGCGTTTCAAAGACGTTTTTTTACCGTCTTTCAAACTCAATTTGACCTTTTCATTGAAAAATGCAATTTTTAGGCCGAATTTGTAACTTAAATGTGGATTTCGAGTTTCATTTCATCGGTTATTATGTTTCATTTCGCATTTTATTTCACCGTTTGTTAGCTGCAAAAAACGCAACCCTGCAAAAATATACGGAGAATCGAGATCATTCGTGCGACCAGGAGGAAGAAAAAAGCGATTAGAGGAAGAAAAATGCGACCAGGAGGGAGGTAAATGTTGCGAGGAAAAGGAAAATACGGCCAGAGGAAATCGCTACTAGAGGAAAACGCGGCCAAGGTAGGGTTTTCTAAATTTTATAGTTTTTCAATTTTTTATTTTTGTTTTTTTTTAAATCTTTTCCAATATTAAAATGTGTTGAAAATAGTAAATACTATAATCTATTACAATATTTTTAATTTTTTTAGATAATTTTAGATATTTATTATTTAATATGTAAACATAAATATTTTTTATTTAATTTTTTTAATGTTTAAATCTTTCATAATTTTAAATTTGAAAAAATATATATAATTTTTACATATTTCATAATATTAATATATAATAATTTAAGTTAATATATGTAATTTTTAATTTTTAAAAATATAATTTTAAATATTTCTAATTAGTAATTAGTAAATTCATAATATAAATTAGTAGATTATGTTTCAAAAAATGAAATTTGTCATGGTTTTGTTTATCATATGTATTGGTATATGAGATTCTAAACTTAATTTTTGTTTCTAGGTTGCATATATATATATATATATATATATATATATTTTTTATTATATTTTTGCATGGATGTGCCCGATTTCGTACCCAACCCCCCAAAGTTTTTTGCCGTACCCGATTCAGCAACTTAGCCTTACATAGCATAATGATTCAAACAAAACCTCCATTATTTCTTTATTACATTCTCATGGATACAAAAACTAACTCAATCTAAAGAACAAGGCAGTCTGCTATTGTTAGGAAAGGTGTCTCAACCTTGCATCCTAATGTAAAGAACAAAAAAAAAAAGTTGAACGGGCTATAAAACACAAGAATGCAATTGTTAGGGCCCTAGAAGTCAATTTTGGCCTCGAAAAATGTTCAAATGGGACCTAAGTAGAGCAAGATAGTTACAACGATAGCATGGATTTCTTTGAGATCTACAATTTTAAAAAAATGGGGATTCAATCAGCTTCTTGGACCAAAAGTTATGCCCTCCCACATTGGAAATGTAAGAGTACCTATGACACATAAGGAAACAATAAGAGGAAGTTACACTGGTTGATCGACTTATGACACATGTAATGACACATCATAAGGCATTTTTGAATAGAGATAATGGAGCCAAAATGGATTGCCCAAGTTGGTGAGGGGATTATGACGAGCTTATGGTAGGTGGAAAGAATATGCTATTTTTAGCACGTGGACTCATCTTTGGATTGTTGCAAGGTGCGTGCCCTTGGTCTCCTTGTGTTGTGCAGCGGAGCGCTTGGGTTCTTGACATGGCTTAATCGCCTCCCGTGGATTCATTAACTCTGGGGGTTGTATCGGTCATTAACAGGTTGATCTTTTGGTGCAATGACAACCTTCTTTTTGCAACAATTGGTATCAAAGCTTGGGTCACAGGTTCGAACCCCTCGCTTGCGCTGGGGGGGGGGGTTGTTGCAAGGTGTGCGCCCTTGGTCTCCTTGTGCTGTGCAAAGCAGCACTCGGGTTCGTGACACGGCTTAACCGCCTTCCATGGATTCACTAACTTTGGCAGTTGTATTGGGCATTAACAGGTCGATCTTTTGGTGCAACGACAATCGTCTTTGCAACATGGATTTGGGTGTTGACTAAGGCTTTGGGTACCACATTTTGAGTGGTTTTAGCTCATGGTTTCCAAATTACCATTTGATAGTTTCATGTATTGTTATTTCTATTTATTAGGTGTTTGAACTGGAGGTTTCATAGTGAGTTTTTTGTAGGTATTGCTATGCTACCATAAATGCTCCAAATCTCTTGTTGGTGATAGCCCTATAAAGGCCTAGACTCTACAAGTTCATTGTAACCATTAGTTATTGAATAATACATTGAGTTGCTTTGGAGTGCAGGGTTTTCCTCCCAAAAGGGTTTCCCCCATGTAAATCATTGTGTTATGGTATATTGCTTTTGTGTTATTTTCTTGTAATTGTATGATCAATTTAGTTTTTGCACATACCTCCTTTGATAGATTAGTGTAGGAAGCATATTTCACACCTCTTCTTCCTTTCAACTACCTCTAGCAATCCATCATTCACTAATTTCTCTTGCTTCTAGTTGTGCATAGTAGATAACAAGCTTCTTCCTTGGTTTCTTCATATAAATTTTTATAGCTCATTAATACAAGTGACAAGGCTAACATTTCAAATGTCTCTTCTACTTTCCATGTTTTTAAGAGATGTTTTCTTCTTTCATGTTGTACCCCATATGTATGCTTTCTACCATGGTGGGTTACATCCAATCATATTTCTAGGGTCTACCTAATAGCAAATGAGAAGCATCCATTGGCACCACATCTCACAACACATATCCATATAAGGACTAGTTTTGAAAGTAGTAACACATTGTTTATCCACAAGTACATTATGATCCTTCTTCAACCAATAAATATTATAAGGGTTAAGTTTTAGGATATAAGCAAGCTGCAATTTATTAACCTTTTCTATACTCACTAGATTGTCAATAGATCCACCATCTATGATCACTTTGCACACTTTGTCCTTACACTTGCATTTTGTTTGGAAGACGCTCTTTCTCTTCCAATAAACCTTTGGGGTTTCCTTGTCTCTAGATGTCAAAGTTCTTTGTAGCATGAAGTTCTCTTCCATCTTTGCTTCAACTTCCTTTGTTAGAGGTTCTTCTTCTTGGACTAACATGGCCCTTTTGTTGTTTTGAGAAAAATCTATGACCTTATGGGTTTCTTTGTGAATGAAACATATAAAGGGCTTCCAATCTCCAAAAGGTTGCTGCCCTCCTCCCCTACCTCTGCATCCCCTTCCTTCACATCCTTGCCTTCTTCTAGCTATCCATTCACAATAGGTGTGGAGGAACTTTTCTATTCCTTTGTTCTAGTTGTTTTTACCCCTTTGTCCTAACCATTTTGGTTTTTTGATTTAATATATCCTCTTCCATTAAGGCATATTCATATGCAATGTCCATAGTAGGTACATTCACTAAGTCAAGCTCATTTTGAAGTTGAAACTTAATGCCATCGTCATACCTAGTGGTTGCTTTGCCTTTGATCTCTTGTATATCTGTTTAAATATGAAACCTCATAGTTTGCTTAGTATAGGCTTGCATTTACTAAATTCTTTGTTTAAGTTTGAAATTCTTGAAGTAATTGCTAGTAATTAGAAGGCAGGAATTGAGCTAGTAGATGTTTTCACATCTCAGGCCATAGTCTAAGTTTATCCTTTCGTTATGTTCTTCTAAAACACTGCAAGTTTTTCCACCATAGAGCAACATGAGACTTCAATTTGGATGCTGCAATTTATACATTTTTATGATCATTCTCATCAGTGTCTTCCATCTCATAATACTACTCCAACTCTTGGACCCACTCTAGGAATAAATCTGGGTTGAGTTCACATTTAAATTTTGAAATATTGACTTTCACTTTGGATCCTTTTCTGGTCATGATTTCATTGAGCCTCTCCATAGGGTATATTACCTTGGTTGCATTTCCTAGTTTCTCCTATTCCTCTTGGGACTCATCCAAATGTGATTTTTCTTCAATAGTTTATAATCTCCGAAGGCATTCATCAACCTTTCTTCAAGGGCTTGCATTCCTCTTGCCCCTTCTTCTCTAGTGCAAGCAGACTCTGAAATAAGCTAACCAATTTTTTCGAAGGAATTACACAACATAACCAGAGATAGATAACTGGATTAGCGTTAGCATCAAACTGAAATCTGAACTTGGAATGAAAACTACTCAACGTCAAGAATGTGCACTCAAGATCCCACTGAGGGTGAGGTGCTAACATATGACGGAGTGTTGAAATTTGAAATTAAGAACTGATAGGCGGATAACCAGCCATGAAAAGCATTTCCACACTACCACCAAACAGTGGGGGGAAAAGATTACAATAAAAAAAACAATTCGTCCGCTGCGGCGGGCATCCACAGAGCTGTGGGGATTCACCACTATGAAAGTGGGTATAAGTGAGTTACAAACAGTTTATCCACACTGGCGGTAAACCATCCAGGGGTAATTTAATGAGAATTTAATCAAGTAATTGCAGCAATAAAAATGGGTTAGATTAGTACTACTAATCAGAACCCTACAATTTCAAAAGAACTGCAAAAACATGAATTACATTGATAGAGAATTGAGATAAGAAGATAAGAATGACTTCAATATTGTTCTTTGTTTTCCAATGACAGAAATATGATTAAAACAGGAAATTTACGAATCTGATGTAAAATCCTGAGTTCTGGAAATTTATAACAGCAAACTGGAAATCAGTAAAATACTCATAACTCACTCATTTCACCTCCGAATTGATTGAAATCTGTTGCAAAGGTCTCTCAGAAGGTAGGCGACCAAACCAGGAGGAAGAAACAGCAGCAAATCACGTTCTTTAATTTCTGGCACAATTCCCAATGCAAACAGAAAAGTACGGCCTCCTTGAAAAATCAATTTTGCAAGTAAAAAATAAATACTTGGAATTAAATTCCAATTCTTTGAGGAAGGTGGCGCCTTGAGTCAACAAATGGATTGCCGAAATACCCAGAACAAATAAAAATTCACTTCAAAAGTTATATTCAAAAATCAGCTTCAGCTGTAGCAAAACCAGGAAACCAAAACTGAGAAAATACTCCAAAATTCTTTAATCTTTGATGCTCAATCTGCTAGTCTAATGTTGAGAAGCAGCAATGTAGCCAACTAGGTGTTATATTGCAAACACGATTTTGGATGAAAGGCTAGGAGGTAGACATCCTCGAAGCAATATGTCAATTGTCATTTCGATAGCATAACTTTAGCATAATTTTCATGGATGAAATGCTGGAGCAAAGACCTTCAATAAATAAGAGCTCACAAACTCTTCAAAAGCCTGAGAAGTAGACCAAAAGACACAGGAGACCCTTCAATTTCCCAAAACCATTCAACTTCTCAAGGTGGCGTCCCAAAAAGCCTCATAAGAAATTCACTTTATTCAAAAAATCACTTTAATAAAAGTGGCGTCCAATTTCAAGCTGAGGAAATATTTGAATAAAGAATATATAATCTTATAATGAAGGCGTACCCTTCATGGCCCCACTTTTAAAAACAACTTAAGTTATCTCCTTAGGCCAAGGGTGGGTGTCAACAGTGAATTAAAACATAATGCCTTTAATTAAATATTTTTCACCAATTAAAGCTTTCTGAAGACCAAACCAATATAACAACAACTGCTCCAACTGCAAGGGACTCAAAATAGACAACTGCAACTGCCACAACAAGCATTTACTAAAAATAGTAAATAAAATGAAATGCCACAAACACCAAGCCAAGAAACCCTAATTTCACCTCATTCCAGTCTACGGGTTCCAGAATAGATTGATGAATTGCAATGCTAATCACTGAAGAGAAGGGGACATTACAGACTCCCCCCCTGGATCATTGCAGATTTCTCTGTGATCAAAACTGATGCAAACAACCTTTGTTGCTGCAAGTGAATTGTTAGAAATCAGGATCTTAGGATACTAATCATTATATACAGAATATAAAATAAAGAAAATGAGAATCATACAAGCATAGATTTTACACATTACACAAGATATACATGGGGAAAACCCTTTAGAGTAAAAAACTCCATAAAGCATCATTTTATTAACACACTTACAAAATAGTCTATTAAATAAATAAACTGAACTTGGGAACACTTCTCTACATACTTTCACATAGCCAATAATACCTTTTGTGCATATTGATATAATTCGCTATAAACCTCCAAATTCACATCCTCTCAAATGAGAGGGAACCTCCTTAAATATAGGAGAAATGGTGGCATAATACCTTAAGGGGTAATAGTCACACCTATTTAAAATAACCATTCATAAATAATTATTAATCTATAGTTATTAGATTATAATTATTTCAAATGGGATATGCTTAAGAAAGCATATAATATATAAGGTTTAATAACCTTATATTAAAACATTATATAAATGTTATAAGGGTATACGAACCCTAATAACATTATGCTAACACTCCCCCTTAATGTAAATAGGGGGCATCACATTTCAATTTCTATAAAAGAAAAAATGAAGTACCCTAGTAATGTAAGTTTTCTTTGACAATGATAAATAATAACACAAATATATGCCAAAATGAAAGCCATGTATTACGGACTATATGAAAGTCATCTTGTCATAATTTAGAACATTACATAAATGTTATAAATGTTATAAATGTTGTAAATGTTATAAGGGTATATGAGCCCTAATAAGATGATGTTCTAACACTCTCCCTTAATGTTAATAGGGGGCATCACATGTCAATTTCCATAAAAGAAAAAATGAAGTACCCTAGTAATGTAGGTCTTCTTTGACATTGATAAACAATGACACAAATATATGCCAAAATGAAAGCCATGTATTCCAAACTACATGAAAGTCATCTTTTCATAATTTATAATCCCAATGTATTAAAAATGATGCTATATATGAGGTCTTATAAATATTTTTATTGGAGCTCGAGTCTCCTCATATCAACCTTACCTTAGGTTCATTACATAGTGCTTGTAGCCATAGGACTTAATAAAATGCTTTTATAAGTGGAAGATTTATAAAGAGAAGAAATTTTAATATATGCCCATAGGACTTATACATATAATATGCTCGTAGGACTTAACAAAATGCCTAGAGGTCTTATTTTATGCCTTTTAGGTCTTACATCCAAGGATTTAGCCATCTCAAGGTGTTAAAATGCCTACAGGTTTTATTTTATTCCCGAGTAATATATCTAGAGGTGCCATTGTTATGCACACTTCTCCTCAATGGCAACTCCTTATGGCCAAGCATTGAATTGAATTTGGAGCATATAATGTCTAAAGGTTATGCCTATTAGGTCTTACATCTAGGATTTAGCCACTAGGAAGTGTCATAGAAATGCACACTTCCCCTGAATGGCATTACCTTAAAGCCAATCACTGCATAGAGGTTTTGATATGTGATGGCTGAGATTCCAATCTATTTCTTCTTGATCATAATATTCCACTAGATATTTAGATGAATGAAATTGGAGAGAAATTTTTCTTTTTTATCATAGCATGCTTTCACTTGAATAAAATTGGAGAGAAATTTTATGATGGAATACTTTCAATTGAGTGAGGTGGCCATGATATTCAATGTGCTTTTCTCTCTTTGGAAATGAAATTCTTTGGTAAGAGTAAAATAACTCCAGGTATCATATAGCAAGGTGGTACTTTTACAAGTATCCAATTGAAACTCTTCCATAAATCTTCAAGGCCACATTGATTCTTTAGGAGCTACTTTTGTATTTTGGGCTTTGATTAAAAATCATAGCTTTGTAAAAGTATTACACCATCCATGTAATAGTACCTGCATCATTTATTTTGAAGACATAGTCTATGGTAGATTTCCTATAAATAGAATAACCAACATAATCAGTAACACAATAATCAATTAAAGTTGATTCTTTGGTGCAAAATAATAATATTATTAATATGCATTTGTCATTTGCCAGTAAACATATAGTATTTGTTATAAATAAAAAATTGTCTAATGATCACTATAAAGGAGATCATAATAAATTTTCATGAACATAAGTATGAATAATTTGTCATTTTTCTTTCAAGGAAAAAATAGTCATGCTTCTTGTTGGAAATGTTGTCATTGATGTCAAAGCAAATGAACGAGATTATTGTTATTGATGTCAAAGCAAATGGATGAGTTTGTCATTGATGTCAAATGAGATCTTTGTCAAAGGAAAATTAAGGATTCAAAGGAGAGAACTGTCATAGAAAAGGAAAATCGCCAAAGGCTAAAGGCCACTAATAGCAATTCAAGGTAATCATTAAGATCATTAATGGGCCGACCCATGAGATAGTATTCTTCCTATGAACTTGCTGGCTGGCCATAGTTTGATATTAGCTAAAAGGAATATAAATAAGTTTATTATTAAGGAGGCCGACCTCCTTTGGATATGACAATGAAACTCATATAAATCAATGATAAGATAATTGCCCAAAGAAGTGAAGTGTGAAGGATTAATAAACAGCGATGATGAGGAGTAAATAGAAGGCAGCAATAATATATTAATAGAAGGTGGCGATTTATATGACAATGATTACCATGTCTTTATGAGCAGTGAATACTATGTTAAAGACTGCGGTTAATATTCATTTAAGGGAGTGATTTATATTATGGAGAGCAGCGCTTTTACATAAGACAAAGCCAGCAATCTCACATTAATTATGGGGAGCGATTAGTAAGTGAAAAGGTGGAAAATATTCTTATTAACAAAGGGCAGTGATCTATAATGGAAGGGTACTTCTCTTGGGAATAATGCATCCATTATGAAAAGGTATCTCTTTTCATTTAGAGATGATATAAAATGAAGGTTGTGTAATGAGAAGAGAAGTGTGAGAGGGAGGAATAAAAGAAGATCAGAAAAACTCAAAAACACATTCAGATCTGCATATGAGGAATTAGAAGAGTGTTAACACAGATATAAAGAGAAGATTGTGCAGTTATAAAAGAGGAATTTATGGCAGATCTATAGACGAGAACATACAGATTTGAAGGGGTGTATAAGTGGATAATGAAACATCATTTATAAGGCAGATTGAATGAAGAAGATATGAGTATGGGAGAATGAATAGAACATATATGAAGATCATTCAATGTTGAAAAGATAAGAACAGTATAAGATGAGAACATACAAGCATATTTATGTTATGGTATATGAGAAGAGGAGAACCATGGAATGAATAAATGAAGGGGAATAAAATAAGTTCATCATCCAATGAAGAAGCAACATTGTGAAGGTGATATTATATTGGAGAGGTTGGTGCCTCATATCGAAGAGATTGGAGTCTCTTACTAAGTTGGTGCTCAATTATGGGGATTGGCGTCTCTAGTGGGTTGGTGCTCACAAATTGTATAAGAGGAGATTGGTGTCTCCTATAGCTTGGTGCCTACAAAGATTGTGAAAGAGATTTATGTAAAATTAATATTTTGCCGTGGTTTTCTCCCATAAGGGTTTCAACGTAAATCTTGTGTTGTGTTGCATACTTGTTAGATCTTATGTGAATGATATGGTTGCTAAGTTTAAAAAAAATAAAAGATTGTATTATATTGATTCACCCTCCCCCCCTCTCTCAGTATAATCGTGTGCTCATCACTTCTAATCATATAGTAATGATCCATAAAAAAATTAAGCAATGGGTGAGCTATCCTTTCTAGGATTACTCCCTAGATAGTTTATTAGGGCCATAGCCACCCATTATAATTAGGTGCTTTAATCCAATAGATTTAGAGGATACCTAAAACTCATAAAAAAATGTTAGCTAAAGCAACACTCAAGAGAGATTTAATTTTTTATATAATTCCACTTTCTCTATGGATATGTGAGATTTTTTAAACTTTTTTACCCTTACATTTTGATTCACCTTGTCATCCTTGTGTCTTAGAAAAAGGGAATGAATTTTTCCATTTTAATATAACAAGAATGATAATTCTTTGGGAGAAATAATGATATCCTTAGATGGTTGTGAAGACCACTTATGTATTTTAGGGTCCAAATTGTTCCATGGTATTATATCGAAAATGTTGATACCTGACTATAAGTATGAGGCCAACAAAGATTACTTGTCTATACTATCTTTAGGAAAAATTCCAAATATCCTCAAACCTTGGTTTTTTTAAATAGATTCCTATACTTCTTAATGAGGTAAGATAATAATAAAAAATAGGTCCTAAATTTAGGGAAAATGATATCACAGGGAAGATTTATATACTAATTTTTAAGAGAAATAACTTGAGAGTTCTAATTGAGATAAAATTACTATTTTGAGAGAGGGTGATATCTTATATAATCTATTGATAAGAACATGTTAAGTTTAAGTGGCAATTTTCCTTGTAATACTTATGTTAAATTGCTAAGTTACCGAGTACTGCACTTTTAGGCCGGGTTCATGTGTCGGTTCAGTTCAAATATTGGCCCTTTGCTGGTTCCTCCCTGGGTACGCCCGAGGTACTGCCTGGGAATCGAGTGCCTAGGTAGTACCTTGGGCATACCCAGAAACTGGTTTTTCGATTTTAATCGACAAACAAATAATTTAGTAGATATTTTAATTATCATTTAGGTCTTTTTTTCTCACATCTGAATATGACATCCGTTTGAAGGTCTTTAATGCTATAATTATCATTCAATAGTTTCTACAAATGTTTATTTTTGGATATATTTGTTCTCTGTATCACAAATTATACTAATGATATAGTTAAATTTTAAACTGCAAATAATGTTCTTTTCTCTATTTCTCACTAGTTTACAGACCTACATGGATTGTTGATAAATACTTGTTTGTATGCCAAAGGTTAGAGGGAGTATATGGGGAAAGTATAGTGGTGAAAAATCTTGTAAATAGTCTTTTAAGAAAGACCTGCTCATTGGCTTGCAGCACTGAAGTGTTGAATTGCATGAAATTTCTGTTGTATTAGTTGATATATTTTGCTGGCACTTCAAATCTCTTTTATCCCCGTGGACACTGCATATTGTCCACCATAGTTTTTGCTTGTCTTTGAAAGAAGAGTGTATTCTTTTTTTGTAAAATTGCAGCTGGTGGAACTTGGAGTAGAATAATGTAAAAAATAATGAATAAAAATATTCCAATGAAATGTTTTAATCCTTGGATGTTTAAACTTTAAACCTTCATGATTTCATCAAACTAAAGTGTGTGGCATGGTGTAATGTCCCCTTCTTGCACTTAAGCAGTTGGAGTACTCCATTAGCCTATTCTAGAGTTCCTATAGGCGAAGTGGAGTTGGTTAGGGGACTTAGAGCCAGTATTGGGCTTTGTGGTGGTTTTCGGCAGGACCTATTTTTAGTACTTACTATTTATAGCAAGTCACAGGGCATCTCAATGTACTTCAGTTTTTGTGCTAGTTTGTTATTTGGGGAGCACTTACTATTTTTAGCAGTTGCTATTTATAGTAAGTCTATTTTGGGTAATTGTCCCAAGCCCATATTGCTCTAGCAGTGTTGTTTCCTGTTTTGGCATTAGTGAGTCTAAGGTTGATTTAATTGATATTTGCTTTTCTTATGTCACTTAAGTTATTTTTATAAAGTAACTTTATAACTTCAGGGACAAGGGGGTCATCAAAAAAACACCTTGGCGCTTAGAATGAAATAACATTGTTTTAAAAGCCAAATATTAAGCCTCCAAAAGTGGACACCAAACTCAAGGGAGACAAGGAAATTAAAATAAATTTTAAAAGCTCTTGAAGGAGGCATGGGGTCTTGGAGGGAAAAGTAAGTTCAAACCTAAAATTGCCTTAATTTCTTACCTCCTATAAAAGTATCTCTTTGGCTTTCATTTCATCATCTTCTATTTGGCAACATAATAGGATGTTACTGGAATGCTTCCAGAGTTCTTTGGTTGTGTGTTGAGGTAGTAAAAGATTCACCCTAGCCGGATTTGAGTGGTTCTATTCAGGGATCACCTTGTGCATCAACAAAGTTCTGATTTTCAGTGATTTTGTGGTGAAAAGATGAAGATATTTTTGGTATTTTGATTTGGGTTTGGAGTTTGGGTGTGTGTGATTGCTTGGCTTCGTTTTTGGTGGAGTTTGGAGGTGTTTTGAGGTTGTTTCAGAGGTCTGGTTTGCATTTCCATATTTTTGGAAATCACCATTTTTGAGAAGGTTTGAAAATGAAATCCGCTCATAGCTCCATGCACACTTGGTCTTTCGTTCTAGCTATTTTCTTGTTGGATTCCTCATGTTTGGGTGCCCATTTTCAAGTATTGATTTGCATTTATTGGTGAAGCATTGATTTTTAGAGCCTAGTCACCCTTTTTTGGGAGCCATGCCATTTTTGGGTATGTTGAAGTTCAGGTCTACTACAATAGAGGTTTGAAGTCATGCCATTTCGGGGTGGTTATCACTTTTTCTTTGCAGTGACGAAGTCTAGAAAGGTTTCATATATGTCTCTGTTCACTCCATGATGAAAGCTTGCAATGTATGATGAATTCAATGACTGTGTTGGCTCAAATCGAGTCTGCAACACATTTGTATCCTGTTTGATATACATTTCTTTAAGTGTGAAAATACTATAGTCTTCATTATTTCAATGTCTTGTTATGAATCTATTTGAAAAGAAGTTCTTTATTGTATTTCCTGTCATGTTCTATTCCCTATGTACTCTTATGAATGATACAGAACACATGAAACAACAAGCATTACAATCAACAAACAAAACCATCAACAAACAGAGAAAACTCAAAAACAAGGGGTGTATGTTACAGTGGTATTAGAGCCACTCTTTCCTGCCAACTTGTGTTATTCACATGCAATCAAAACTTTCTATTCAATGAGTGAGAGAGAACAAAGGTATATTCATAAGGAGTTAAAGAAAGGACATTGCAGCCCCCACCTATTCCGGAAGGTCAAACAATCTCAGGACTTCTTAAGGCTCATTGGGAGACTTCACAGGGTATAGAGATTCGTCAGGATCCATCAGGTGAAGGGGAACGTACTATAGGAAAGATGGCTGAAAGGGCTAAAAAGGGGTAAAGGTAGATCAGGTTTAGTTAGTCTTGGTTCTAGAATGGAGAAGAATTTTGACACTATGATGGACATGATGTCTCAACTATTGGGAAAGACTGGGTAGAATATAGTGGTTAATGCTTCCTATGACACTACACAGGGCAACCCAATGCATAATGGAGATAGCAGTTCCATGTATTAGTAGGGTGGAAATGGTGGACAACGTACTACAATGGGGTCTAATAACTTTTCCTGACCTTTCCAACGTACATTCCTTACCAAGGACACACCACAACATGATCAAGACGCTTCCTTACCCTTTGTGGATAATCTAAGGGAAGCACATGCAGAGTATGACACTCTTCTTGAAGCTATAAAGAGCACTTATCTTATGATGAGTTTTTGGATCAGAAGAGGAAGAGAGGTGGTGGTAGAGCTAACTATAGAGGACCAACAATTCAGAGGGACTTACAACAGGCCATTGGCAAGGTAACACTTGCCCACTTTGGTGGTAGTGATAAGTGCATAGTTAGGGCTTGGGTATAGAAGCCATATAATTACCTAGCTCTTAGATTGATGGTGGAGGATGAGGCAATTAAGTTTTCCACTTTGCACCTTGATGGAGTAGCACATGAGTGGTGGTACCATGGCCTTGTCACCTTGGGCCACTAGTCTATAACTTCCCATGATGAGTTCACCACTAAGCTTATTGAGAGGTTTGATAGGGACCCAAAGTTGCATTTTAGAGAGTTGGCCTAACTGAAGAAATATGGTACAGTAGAGATATACATAGCAAAGTTTCAGAGGCTTTTAGTGATGGTTATAGGGATTACAGAGAGGAGATTGGTGGTTTTATTACGTGAGGGGCTTATGGAGCCACTTAAGGGGTGGATTAAGGCCTTTGACCCTCCAATCTTGCAAGAAGCTATGAAGAAAGCAAAGAGCATGGAGTGGGCTGCCCCTAAGTCAAAATTTCAGTCCATGCCATTCTTACA
This sequence comes from Sequoia sempervirens, assembly GCA_007258455.2. Lineage (NCBI taxonomy): Eukaryota > Viridiplantae > Streptophyta > Pinopsida > Cupressales > Cupressaceae > Sequoia > Sequoia sempervirens. Next base: position 117,915 of record VDFB02253795.1, read on the forward strand.
AAAAAGGGATAAGAGGCCATATACTAAGGACACCAATCAGCAGAAAAAATTAGTCACAAGGTTGGATGGAGACACACTTAATGACTTGAAATGAAAGAATCTATGATTCTCATGCAAGGAGCCGTGGAACCCAGGGCATAAGTGTGCAACTAAGGGCAAAGTAAATATGATTGAGTACTATTCAGCTAAATATTCTTCATCAGAAAGTTCAAACTAGCAATTTGATTAAGAGGAAAAAGAAGAGGAGTCTCCTAAAGAGGCTGAAAAAGTGGAGACAAAGGAAGGAAAAATTTCCCAACTATATAGCTTTCAAAAGAATGAGTCCTTTCACATTAGAGGAGTCTTGAATGGGCAGCGCTTAGTAGCTTTGATTGACTCAGGCTACGCATAATTTTATTGACGAGGGACTTGTTGCACACAAGGGTCTCCAGACATAGGAGGTTGACGGGTTTAGAGTGATGGTTTCACTATTACTTGTACTAGTATGATTATTCAGTTCAGCCTTCAGTTGTGTAATTATGAAATCAAGGATGACTTCTATGTGGTTAGCATTGGGGACACAAATGCAATGATGGGCATTTAGTGGTCGCGTTTTCTAGGTGAGATCACTCAATTTTCAGACTTTGGAGGTGAAGTTCAAATCAGAGGGTAGGAATGTTGTATTGAGAGGGATATCAAATAGTGGGCCTCGTGTTGTTTCTTTCAAACGCATGGAGAGGCTTTTCAGGCACGATCAGGTGGAGTGGGGCAGCGAAGTGCATAGTAATGCCCACAGTTACATAGGAGGAGAGGTGTTCCTATCGACCCGACATTTAGGCTTTTCTATCTAAGCGAAACAAGGTTTTTGGCAGTATACCTCCAGGTAGGCCTCCTGATAGGGGTATTGAGCATGGCATTGAGTTAGAGGAGGGGGCCAAGCCCGTTACCACTACACCATACAAGCACCCGAAGAGACATAAGGATGAGATTGAGAAGGCAATCAAGGAGTTTTTGGACATGGGACACATTAGGTAAAGTAAGAGTCCATTTTCTTCTTTAGTGGTGTTAGTGAAGAAGGATGGGACTATGCACATGTACATAGACTACAGGGAACTTAATAAGAAGACTATCAAGAACAGGTACCCCATCCCACGGATTGATGAGTTCATTGATGAGCTTCATGGAGCAATCTATTTCTCTAAAATAGACTTGAGGTCTGGTTACTGTCAGATCATAGTTAGAGAGGACATTGAGAAGACAACGTTCAGATGCCATTATGGTCACTTTGAGTTCCTTGTTATGCCCTTTAGATTGACTAATGCTCCTGCTAAATTCTAGTCATGCATGAACAAAATATTTAGTAAACAGTTGAATAAGTTTGTTTTGATATTTTTTGATGATATTCTCATTTATAATAGATCATGATAGGAGCATTTGAGGCATTTGGATGAGGTGTTGAGCATCTTGGAGAGTGTCCTTGTATGCAAAGGTTTCTAAGTGTGAGTTTGGCATGACTGAGTTGTATCTTGGACACATAATTAGTTCTAAGGGAGTTAGCATTGATCTTGAAAAGATCAAAGCTATACTTGATTGGCCTCCACCCACAAACCCCACATAGTTGAAGGGGTTCTTTGGGCTTTCAAGATTCTACAGGAGGTTTTTCAAAGAGTTTTCACAGTTGGCTGCCCCACTCACTCATTTAACCAAAAAGGGAGCATTTGTTTGGTTTGAAACAGTGCAAAAAACAGTTGATGAGTTCATGCCCAGTATTAGTGATTCTAGACTTCTCCAAGCCATTTGAACTTGAATATGATGCCTCAAGTGAAGGCATAGGAGCTGTCCTTATGTAGAGTAAGCATCCCATAGCATTCGAGAGCAGGAAGTTGAGAGGAGAGAAAGCTTACTCCATTATGACAAGGAGATGTTGACAATCATGCATGCCTTAGCCAAGTTCAAATAGTATCTTGTTGGGGGCATATGTGTAGTTAAAACTGATCATAACAACCTTAAATAGTTCCTCAATTAGAAGGATCTCAATGAGAGGCAGCAGAAATGGGTAAGCAAACTTCAGGGGTGTGCCTTTGACATTGAATATGTCAAAGGTGTTGTACCCAAAATAAATTTTTGCTTCAAAGAGACATTTTTCTTAAAATAATCTAGATCATGTAAAAATGTTGTCAAAAGTATGTTTTAGGTCAAACAAAACACAAGGTTTTTGTGGGTTTGTGTCAAGGAAGATACTTGCAAATTTTGGAAAATTTGAAAATTAGGGTTTCAAACCCCTGTTTTAGGAAAACCCCTAAAAATAGGACCTTCCCAAAAATGATTGAAAATGATTTTGATAGGATAAACTGACTTCACAATCATATTGGTCAAGTCAAAATCATCAAAAAGTATGTTTTACTCTAGTGGGTCTATTTTTCATTTTTCAAGAAGCAAGCTAGAACCTCCATAGCCATTAATGGCGAATGGCCAACACCAGGTGGTGAAATCTAAGCCTTGAAAGCTTCAATGAAGAAACCATGGCAAAATGCTCGGAAAGATGCTCTGTGACGGAGGGGATTTTCAAAAGTGAAAAATGCTGAAAATTGGCTAAGTGTGGAGAATGCACGCCTTGCTACCAAGAGGAGGCTATGTAGTCAAATGCCTTAGTCATTTTTCCAACACCCGTACATGCATGGCAAAGGTGATTGCTAGGATGCACCCATCCGTGTCATCAACAACAATGCTCAAATCAGTCACGATGCACGACGAACGTGAAGTGCAAGGAGAAGAAGATTTTCAATGAAAATGATGAAGTTGTGGTCAAAAGAGCCCTTGCTGACTAGAGGTGCCCATGAGTTCAAGAGGTCAAGGGCAGTCATCAAGTGTTGCCTAGACAGTCATCTCCTTTGTAATTCTGCCAGTTTTACGACAGATCATCAAACAAGTCCAACAAATCCATCAAACGTCGTCAAACGAAGGCAGAGGCAAAAGGTGTTGAAAGCAAAAGTCATAAAAAATGGTAGTCAAAACATGAAAAAAGAGCCCCTGTTGACCAGGGGCGTCCAAGCATAAGACCATCTTTAGTTTTTGATCAAACTTATCTTCAGGTGATCTCTTCGGCGTCAGCTCAGCTTTGCAACAAACTTGTCAGCCAACCCGCGAGACATATCAAACGACAACTGTTGATCGTCAGAGCATGCACAATCAGTGAAAAATCAATGCATAACAAGGCAAAAGCACCCTTGTTGGCCAGGGGCACCCTTGAATCTGAGGCACCTGATGAAGTTTCCAACCGCTGCTGTCTACATGGCATCTGCTTAGCTCTCTCTCAGCTTCACTATCAATCCAGCTACACGTCCACAGGACTTGTCAAAAAATCAGAGGTAGAGATCAAGCAGAAGACACCTAACGGTGAAAGCTAAAGGAAGAATGTCAAGAAATTGGCTAAGTGTTGGTCAAAAAAGCCCCTACTGAAGAAAGGCGCCCATCTTTTTGGGCAGTCAGATGCTGTCTGCAAGCTTAGTGACCTCCAACATGACCTTCTCCATTCTGATCAACCTCAACGACGACACCGTCAGCGAAGACAACAGATGCATCGGGCACTTGACGACAGAGATCAAACTAGGGTCAGTCTTGAAGGTTGGCAACATGAAAATCATGAGTCAAAAAGCCAAACCAGGGGCGCCCTTGAATTTGAAGGACCTAAACAGACTTTTAGGAGTTGAGAAACCAGTCATCCTTTCTAGGACTGAGCTGGTTATCCATCCCACGTTTCAGCGAGATCATCAAACTCATCAGTCAGCGATGATCTCAGATTAGAACAGAAAGGGTCTAAAATGATAGAATTGAAGAACAGTCAAGAAATTGACTAAGTCTGAGGCCAAAAGCGCCCTTGCTGGGAAAAGGCGCCCCTGATTTGAAGGCATCAAATTCAGTCTTTGAGCTTTTCAGCTCCCAAACACATTTTAATCAGGGTTGTTCCATCTCAAGAGTGAATCTGTCAGCATTAGGTTAAGATCAACTGAATGACCGGGAGCAAGGATTGAACAGAGGCACTTTAGCATAAAAAAATGATGAAAAAGTGTTCAACACTCAAGAAGGACGCCTAAAAAGTCAAAGAGAGATTTGTTGACTTGAGTTAGATATTTTGGAGGCAAACTTGGCCAAAACGTCCCATAATCAGTGGAAATAAGTCTTTAGAACTCCAAATCAAGCGAAATCAGTCTTCAATCATGAGTTGGGACCCATACTTGATGCATTTAGGAATCAATCACTATATGATCAAGCTAGGCATCCCATTTCATTATTTTCTTTTGAAGGTTGAAGGCTAAAACAACAATTTTCTCTCCAAAGGCGTGTTTTCAAGATCTGATAGAGGGTTTTGACCATTCTTCATTATTTTTTGAAGAACAACAACACAAAGGCATAATTTCTCAGAGGTTGCATCTAGAGGTAGATTTTTCCAAGAAGGCAACAAATAACTTCCACTCTTCCTCTTGTCTTCTTCCTCTCTTTTGTCTTAAACTTTTTGCATGTCACAAAAAATAGCAAGCTATCATAGATCTGGCCAACTGGGTATGATTAACACAATTTTCCAGCAAAACCCATCTCTTCAAATTTTTTAGAAACAACAAACTTGCTGCCCCTATTTTTAGGGGTTTTTATGAAAAAGTCACAAAATAAAAAATCTAACGAATTGGGTTTGTTTAGCATTGAAGCACAAACAAAACCCATGTGTCAAATTTTTTCGGAAAAATACTTCCCGGTGGGTAGCTATTTTTAGGGGTTTTCAGAAGTTGTCTGAACATATCCGTGTTTACAGTCAATAGTCAAGCTCTTCAGGACATAGTACTCTCAAGTTGAAATCAAGACCAAAATGGTCCTACTTCACGACTTTCTGAAAACACTCAACACGGACATGCATCAAATGAAGCCTGTAGTCAAGCTAGACGCCTTGGAAGGCGTAAATGACATCACCGTTCAATGAATAGCCAAATGCAGAAGGTAGTCATTCTAAACACAGAGCTGCCACTGGTTACTACCATGCTACCTTCCACATTCCATGTCAACAGGGCTGGATGATGCAGCTGCAAAGAAGATCGAATATCAAAAGCAGTTTGCAAGAGGCAAAAGAAGTCAATGCCTGGTTAGAAGAATTGTTGACTGGAGGTGGTGAGGTGTAAAGCACCTACCTAGGATGTCCTATCCTTCAAAATAGCATTAATAGTGACTCAAGTTAACTTGATGCCTCTTTCCAAGTTAATTCCATGTCCCACAGATCATGCATGTCAGATCCCACTAATTGTGGATGTCTACTTTGGAGGCACATTTTGTAATTTAAAGTTCACTTTTAGTTTGGTTTCAGTCAACTAAAGTAGACTTCTAGTTGACTGTTTGTTTAGTTTTAGTTAACTGAAGTAGATTTCCATTTAACTTCTTGCTCACCTACTTTTAGACATAGGAATAAATCTTGCTGATTGGCAAGAACTGATTGTTAACTCAAGGAGATTTTAGGGTTGCCTACTCCTTTGAGTTCTATAAATAAGAGCCTTGGGCTCAGTATTTTGTAACTTTACTTCATGGCAGCAAAATGCTGAGCTCACAAGCTTTCATATTGTTTTGCTTAGTATATGTTCTTGGATCATATTTGTCATAGTTAAACACCAAGTACAACTTTTGTTCTCTCTATTCAGATAGGTGCATCCAATTATTGTTCATGTGTTCTTGGTTTGATAGTAGCATGTGTGATTGTCTCTTTGACATAAGTTGCTGTCCCAACGTGTAACCTTTGGTGGAATATTGAGATAATAAATCAGGAGAGTTACCATGCCTTTGATCTAAAAATCTCAATATTTTATCATTGTATGTTGTTATCAATAATCAGTTTTCTATCTACACCTCAGAAAGGTCTTGGTACCTCGAGAATTTAGAAAGCTGGATTATCGTCCTTTTGTTGTTTCAAGTAGTTTATTTTTCAACCTACACTTTGGAAAGGTTTTGGTACCTCCTTGGGAATCCTGAGATATAACCTACCGTCTGGATTACTTGTGTGAATTTTATTTCAGTATAAATTTGAGAGTTTAGAGCCTTTAGATGCATCCTGGGAGACTAATTTTTCCCAGTGAACCAACCATACATTCCTGCTCCTATGCCCTCATGCTTTGTTTATCTTGAGGAGATAGGATAGATTAAAAGCTAGTTTGGTTGTAGTTAAGATCTGCGAAACCAGAGAAAACCTTAGCTACAATACATTGTGTTTATGCACCCTCGTGTCCTGCCGCTGAGCGAAAAAGATAGGAACAGTAGTTACTTTACTTTTTATGCAAAATCCGCAACAAGAGGGATCTTCCCCTCCCAATTTGAAGAAGCAAACACTACACACTTGCAATAGCTGACCGTTTCCAATAAGTACTCCAGAGGTGCTAATTGAAACACCAATAAAAGAGAAGAAGAATGTGGTGGCTAATGTGTTATCTAGAGGCCACATCTATGCTCTATTTCAGTCATATCAGCAGATTGGAAGGAGAGAATATAGGCTGATTATGCTAAGAATGCACTTTCAAACAACATTCTTGATGGTTCATTACAGGATGATAAGTACCAAGTAAGGGATGGTCTCATTTATTACAAGGATAGAATATGGTTAGTTCCTGAATCTAAGGTGAAAGTGCACATTTTCAAGGCTTTTTTATGACATTCCTATGGCTGGTCATTTTGGATATCATAAGATATACAGGCAGATCCGTGAAATATTCTCATGGAAAGGGATGAAGGATGACATTCATAAGTATGTTCCTGAGTGTCAAGTATGCCAACAAAACAAAAATGAGCGTACTTATCCTACTGGTTTATTGCAACCTCTTCCCATTCCAACTTAGAAGTGAGAAAGTATATCGATGGACTTCATTATAGGGGTTCCCAAGGTGCAAGGGAAGGATAGTATATATGTGGTGGTGGATAGATTTACTAAATTTGCTCATTTTTTTGCCATATTAGTAGGGTATACAATGGTACAAGTGGCAGATTTATTTTTTAGAGAGGTGTTTAGGCTTCATGGAACACCCAAGACCAACATCAGTGGTAGGGACAACAAGTTTATGAGTTTGTTTTGGTAGGAGTTATTTAGATTATGTGGTACGGAGCTGACCCCTATCACTAGTTATCACCCTCATATTAATAGGCAAACGAAGGTGGTGAATAAATGGGTGGAAAGTTACCCGTGCAACTATGTTTCAGGGTGGCAGAAGGCGTGGGTTAAGTGGTTACACTTAGGAGAGTTTTTCTGCAACTCTACCTTCCATATGTCTATCAAGATGCCTTCATTCATGTCATTATATGGCTATGAAGCTCCCAACTTCATTGATTTACTTTTTGGAGATTGCAGGTTACCCAGAGCCAAAGATCTTCAAGAGAGTTAGGATATCATGAGGTCTCTAAGAGAGAATATACAACATGCTTAGAATCAATAGAATTTGCATGCTGATCAACATTGTATTGATTGGCTTTTGAGGTTGGAGACATGGTATATTTGAAGTTGCAACCTTATAGGTAGTAAGCATTTCTTTTATGGTCCATTTAGAGTCACTAGGAGGATTGGAGAGGTGGCCTATGAGTTGGAGCTACCTGCGAGTAGCAAGGTGCATAATGTCTTCCACGTTTCTCACCTTCAGAAGGCACTTAGTCAAAATGTGGTTCCTTCTATAGAGTTGCCTCCTTTGGATGAGGAAGGAAAGTTGATATTAGTTCCTAAGGCTGTGTTGGAGGTCAGGGAGCGTACTTTGCGGAGGAGGGTGATTAAGGAATATCTGGTGAAGTGGAAGAATTTTCCAGTGGAGGATGCTACTTGGGAGAGTGAGCAGATTTTATAGCATCCAGACTTGCGATTGCTTGAGGACAAGCAATCTTGGGGAGGGAGGACTGTAATGTCCCCTTCTTGCACTTGAGCAGTTGGAGTATTCCATAGCCTATTCCAGAGTTCTCGTAGGCTAAGTGGAGTTGGTTAGGTGACTCAAAGCCAATATTGGGCTTTGTGGTGGTTTTCAGTAGGACTTTCTATTTTTAGCAATGGCTAGTTTTCAGTACTTACTATTTATAGTAAGTCACAGTGCATCTCAATGTACTTTAGTTTTTGTGCCAGTTTGTTATTTGGGGAGAACTTACTATTTTTAGTAGTTGCTATTTATAGTAAGTCTATTTCAGGTAATTGGCCTAGGCCCATATTGCTCCAACAATGTTGTTTCCTATTTTGGCATTGGTGAGTCTAAGGTTGATTTAATTGATATTTTCTTTTCTTCTGTCACTTAAGTTATTTTTATAAAGTAACTTTAAAACTTAAGTGAGGGTCAAGGGGGTCATCAAAAAAGCACCTTGGTGCCTAGAATGAAATAACATTGTTTTAAAATCCAAATATTAAGCCTCTAAAAGTGGATGACAAACTCAAGGGAGACATAAGGAAATTAAAATAAATTTTAAAAGCTCCTAAAGGGGGCGTAGGGTTTTGGAGGGAAAAGTAAGTTCAAACCTAAAGTTTTCCTAATTTCTTCCCTCCTATAAAAGTATCTCTTTGGCTTTCATTTCACCATCTTCTATTTGGCATCATAACATGATGTTGCTGGAATGCTTCTAGAGTTCTTGGTTGCATGTTGAGGATGGAAACCCTCACCATTTGGAGCTGGTCTTGGTGGTGAAAGATCCACCCTAGTTGGATTGGAGTGGTTCTATTCAAGGATCACCTTGTGCATCAACAAAGTTCTCATTTTTAGTGATTTTGTGGTGAAAAGATGATATTTTTGGTATTTTGATTTGGGTGCATGTGTCTACTTGTCTTTGTTTTGGTGGAGTTTGGAGGTGTTTTGAGGTTATTTCAAAGGTCTGGTATGCATTTCTATATTTTAGGAAATCACCATTTTTGATAGGGTCTGAAAGTAAAATATGCTCATAGGTCCATGCACACTTGGTCTTCTATTTTGGGTATTTTCTTATTGGATTCCTCATGTTTGGATCCCCTTTTCAAGTATTGATTTGCATTTATTGTTGAAGCATTGATTTTTAGAGCCTAGCTGCCCTTTCTCGGGAGCTGTGCCATTTCTGGGTATGCTGAAGTTTAGGTCTACTACTACAAAGGTTTGTAGTCATGCCATTTCAAGGTGGTTATCACTGTTTCTTTGTAGTGACAGAGTCTAGGAATGTTTCATATATTTCTATGTTCACTCCATGATGAAATCTTGCAATGTATGATGAATTCAATGACTGTTGGCACAAATTAGGTCTGCAACACATTTGTATCAGGTTTGATATACATTTCTTCAAGTCTGAAAAATGCTATAGTCTTCATTACAACAATGTCTTCTTGTGAATCTATTTGAAAAGAATTCCTTTATTGTATTTCCTGTTCATGTTCTATTTCCTATGTGTTGTGACCTTTTCACACATCACCCCATTCAAAATGGGGACCCCTTAATTTTTGCTCCATTCGGGTCTTTTGGCTTTGGTTTTGCGTCTCTCTCTCTCTCTGTGTTTCCTCTATCTTTCCGGTGATGTACCTATCTTTTGACCTGGTTTGAAATTTTGATTAAGTCTGGAGTGAATTTTTATCAAATTAGGTTTTTCCTTCTTTAGGCTAATTTGAGGTCAAATTGAGTGGGAAAATTGAAATCTGAGCTTGCAATTGCAATCAAGAGGCTTCAGGCAGGTTCCTGTTAAATTTTTAGTAAGTACTCAATTTGGGACCTTTTCCTTAGGACTTTTGAAATTCCCACTGTTACACCATGTTTAGGACCCTTAAAAGTGCTTACCTGCAAAATTTGAGCAAATTCTGACAACTTTCTATTTTTAGCAGTTCTGGATTCGGGAGCAATTTTTAGGGTTTGCATGTATGATTTTTCAATGCATTTCTGGATAGTCTTTTTGGGTTTTTTGAGAGCTTTGCGATGGTATGACATGCAAGTCAAGTTGATGAATTACTATTTTTAGCAAGTACTCGCATGCAAGCCAACTTTCTGGGTTTTTCTGGGTGTTTTTGAGATCTCTTGGGCAGTATGACATGCAACCACATCCGACAATCAGTTGATCACCTTTTCAGGCACTTACTATTTTTAGCAGGTTCACTCTAGCAACCCCCAGATCTTTAGTTTCACGAACAAAGCAATCTTGAATGGAAATGGAGTCAAACGAAAGTCAGTTGAGGCACATGCAAGTGAACTTAGGGTTTCCAAATTTGGTGCCTAAAATGAGGGGTAAAACTCGAGAAAAGTGAAAAACTAATGTATCCCATTGCAATCAACATCTTTCAAGGAATCTTTTGGTCAAATTTGAGCGCAATCTGCATACTTACTATTTATAGTAAGTCACCTCCAAAACAAGGCTAAAATTAGCAGGTCAGCACGAGAGGAAAGTGTGAACAGGTTAGTTAAGTCATGAGGATCATGTGGAACAAATTTCAAGTCAAGAGGAGTTGCAGAAGTTCGAGAATCAAGTAGTTACTAAAAATAGATAGTGAGGGTGAGCAGGTTGAAAAATTGGCTAAGTGCTCAGATAGGCTAAGAGGGAGACAGGAAAGCACAAATTTTGTCTGAGGCATCACCACCTCCAAAGTGCGCCCAGCCTGAACACCCCTCTAAACGCGCCCTCAGGTTGGAGAAAAAGTTTCTAAGGCATAGACATGAAGAAGATGTAATGACCCCTTTCCAGTGGAAGCACTTAAGCCCGAATCTTGCATTCAAGTGTTTCTCAAAGGGACATTAGAAATGTTAAAGATCAGTAAGTTTCAATGATAACATCTAATAAGATCAAAGATGATATAAACGTTTAATTCTTGTCAAAGGATTATTCATTTCCTTCACTATGAGTAATTCTTCTATAATATATTTCATAAGTACATTAGGGTAGAGTTTACTCCTTTCAAGATCCCATAGACGGAATTCTATTATAACACTTATCATCATAGCGAACAAATAGAGTCATTATTACTTATAAGGCTCAATAATTTCTGCAAACATCATAATTGGATAATCATAAATAATATATATTATATATATACTATATGTATATATTGTATGTGTCCACCATCTATGATGTACCTACAAATCTTAATATATATGTATATATTTAAATATATACTTATCAATTGTTAATGTCATTCCAACTCCTTATACCTATCCATCCTAATATATTCAAATCATAACATACTTAAATATATTTATTTGTATCTCAGTATAAATGACATTCAATAATTTATTTACCAAATTTACGAATTACAATATATATACAACAACCATACTATATTTATTATATATATATATCAATCCTTAATTGAATATTTTCAAATCATAAATATATTTAAATATAATTGTCCACATAATATATCTAAACATATTTAAATAACATCAGCCATAATATATTTAACTACATTTATCAATGATCTACTGTTTATTAAATTCCTAATTTACTTGCCAGTCATCAACACTAAGTTCATAATGTATTGAACATATTTCATTTCTTATTTAATTTTATGGAAAAGACGTACCTCTTATTGCCTGACCCCTCTACAGACTGCCTACCTTTCCAGCCCATGAATAAATTGATGGTATGAATATAAACAATAACATATCCCAAATACCTTTCTGGCTGGTTCACTGTTTCTTTCCCAGATTATATATATCTTACTGTACATCTATAGCATCCTGTGCCTCTTTCTTATATACTTTTTTTTTATCTCCTATTCCTTACTTTTCCCATTCGATATTCTCATGAGTTTATGCTCATCCCCTCTTCTTTACTAAGTTCTCCTTTAATATCTCCCTTCATCCTCATTTAATCGTATCTCTTATGGAAGGTCAAACCCTTAATGATAACCCGAATCCTCTCCTCAAACAACTTCTATGATAGTTGAATAATCAATCATAAAGGAGCCGATCTTTTAAATGGGTTGGCCGTGTTTATTTATCAAATACTTATAGGAGATTGTTCCCCATGGAGAATAGTGAACACCTTACTTTCCCAGCAATTCTGCTCTCTCATTCGATACCCCCAACTTCTTCATAGTTTGTACTTAAATAAGATTCATTGGTGGCGATTAAAGGGAGGGTTGTGTCCCTTTGCTGTTTATAATGCAGTTGATAAAGTATTTTATTTATGATTTTTATTATTATATTTTGTATTCTATATTGTTCTAGATAATTCTCAGATTTACAATTAATTAATATATTAGTTTTCTTTATATTGTTATTCATTTGATAACTATAATTATAATATTTTCCTTTTGATAATTATAATTATAATAATATTATATTTCTTGTTTATTCTTTTGATATATTTTAATATGTATGTTGTATTTATAATAATTATAATTGTTCAATTATAATATTATTTTACATTTATATTTTATATTTTTATATACTTTAATATTTATAACATTCATAATTATAATATTGTTTTGGACAATCACAATTGTGTAATATCAGATGGTTAACTATTTTAATTATGTTTCTTAATATTTAAATGTCCGATTTCGGGGACATGACAATCTGCCCTGCCCAAGATTGCTTGTCCTCAAGCGATCTCAAACTCGAATCACTACTAAGCTATTAGGAGAGTCTTTTCTTAACATTGTTAAGCACAAGCATACATGATGTAACTATGTTGAAAACATGCAAAGATTATAGGCAAGACATATACATAGTTACTCATGCTGGAAATGTGCCAATCATATATGTTGAATACATGTTGGACGCAAAGAAGATATTTCAAACATGTAGTAATCACGACATACAATAGGTACACATATAATAACTCATGAAGAATACATACCATACATGGAGAAAATCATCATACCTGAAACAATCACAAGGTATGCACCTAAGGTATTGTAAGTCACAATGACAACAGTAATGAAGCCAATAACATACAGAGCATGAGATAAGACATGTTACAAATAATGTTCAAAGCATTAAGAAGGCACTCCTATGTGAAGAATCTTGACAAACATGAATTGATCACACATAAGTTTTCATGAAATAATCACGGTGAAGGTACAACAAACATATAGCAAACAAATAATCACTCGCAAGATATAAACATACTTAGGAAATATAAGTAAGGCACATTAATACACTCAAGGTATGCAAATACACTCGAAGAAGTAAACATGTTCAATCAAAAGTATACACTTGAACATATAAAGCATAAGGTATGCTAGTCAATCACAAGTACGCATGAGAATGGAGCAGACATGCTGAAAACACACCAATCATGAAAGACACGTCAAGAAGTTATCCACATAGTAGTCATGTTGAATATATTAGTCATAAATGCATACAAGATATAAGGCATGGAGCAGACATAAATTCATGTATAGAACATAATCATAGATGACACATGAAGCATACAAATATATACTCATAGATACATGTGGTGAGATACACAATGTAAGACAAATACACACAAAAGCATTGAGCAATAAATTACACACAATGTAAATCATGTAATTATACTTAAGAAAAGAAATGCACTTGAAGTACATACGTAGAGCACATAAACTCAGACACAGTATCCAATGCATAAATACTCGTAAGGTAGGAAGCAATATAGATACACTCTAATAGGAAGCATACATAGAGGAATCACACACATGGAGCGAGAAGCATTTAGTCATTACTTAAGACATGAATATGGAGAGCGTTCAAGTATACTCAAATTTACTTTTATGCATGGAATATAAGCATATCATGCATTCAATAAATGGAAAATACACAATATGAAGCATTCATTTGAGCACAATGATCATACATATGAATACATGTAAGTCTTAAAGTAAACACTTGAATACAAGTCACAACAAATACAATGGCATAGAGTATACACTTGAATACATCATCATGAAGTACACACCCGAATTTAGGGTCACAAATATGTCATAAAGTATACGAGTACGAAGTCAGAGGGTATACACTTCAAATACAAATACAAGTCATAGAGTATGCACTTAAATATCAATACAAAGTTATAGAGTATACGCCCCAAATAAGAATTCAATCATGGGTCATAAAGTATACACTCAAATAAACACAATCGGCAAATATACACTTAAATACAAATGCAGTCATAGAGTATACACCCAATTGCAAATTCAACCATAAGTCATAAAGTATACACTCAAATACAAATTCAATCACGGGTTATAGGGTGTACAATCAATTACAAATACACTTGAATGAAGTATGCTGTTAGACAATCAAGAAGGTGGATTTGGTGTATCCCATACTACACCGTGGACCCATCCTCCTTCCCAAGGTTATCAAGTATACACATAAACATGAAGTAGACACACAAATACATATAATGCACAAGCATTCACATGAACATATGTTCTGAAGCATTCAATTTGTAAATTTCTGAGCAAACTAAATAGATATTAAAACACCCTAGTTATCATCCCTTGTTCATCAACATCAAAGGCGTGGCAAGAGAGGTCACACACAAAGATGCCCTTAGTGATTCCCTTCTCAACCCGAGAGCGGCCAACCAACGCATGTGGAAATGACCCCATCGGCCCTCAATGGCAGACTGCAGTCATCCAAGGAGGGTGGCCTACCTCGAAGGGACCCTAGTCTCTGCTCTCTTTCATGTGCTTCCAACTCCCCTCCCTAATAATTTGATTGAAAAAGAATGATAATTAATATTATTTATCATACAACACAATAAAATGAAAATCCGATTTGTCCATTGCACAAATAAGTCAAATTACACCAAGTTTAGGACTCTAACATAGTGGGGGTTGGATGATAAGGAGAAGTCCGCCCGAAGCAATCTTGCCTAGGCCTAGGAGCGGATATACCATCCCTCCTGGATCCTGATGGCATGATACTCAGTCATCCTATCCGAGGAGTGGTGTACTTAGGGGATACACTTGTATCTGCTTTCCTCACCCATTCTCATCACTTCCCAACTAAGTTGGAGAATCCCTCAAATCAAACATGTGATAGTTTAGAGGAGAGGAATCCATAGGAGGCCCGTAGATACTCACACTTAGCCCAAGAGTGGATATCACCCCCTTGGCTCCCGATGGCATGACTCTCGGTCATCCGATCCGGGGAGTGGCATACCTAGTGGAAAACTAGTATTTGCTCAACCTATAGGTTACCCCCCTTAACTTTCTACATGTTTGTTTGGTGATACAAAACTTTGAGGAAAATATAAAATACACTTCATGTGAGAGACATTATGATAGAATATATCACAATAATATAGTTAGATATTCAAAACATATCAATAATTCTATAAGATATTAAGAATAAATAGTAACACGTAAAACTTTATTATTCCAAAAATGACATTATAGAAATGAGTGACATCAACTAGAATAAATATCATCATATATAAGTCCTCATTCTACCACAAGATATATTTACTAAACATTGATATCTAAATTCATGATGTATTTTACCTTTATACTTACCTATCAATTCCTCTTGCCTTCCATGGTTGTTTCACGGGGGTTACCACACACAATACTTATGATGGAATAGATCATCCTGGTCTCATTAGTTGATCTTTAGTTTCAATGATAACATCTAATAAGATCAAAGATGATATAAATGTTTAATTCTTGTTAAAGGATTATTCATTTCCTTCACTATGAGTAATTCTTCTATAATATATTTCATAAGTACATTAGGGTAGATTTTACTCCTTTCAAGATCCCATAGATGGAATTCTATTATAATACTTATCATCATAGCGAACAAATAGAGTCATTATTACTTATAAGGCTCAATAATTGCTGCAAACATCATAATTGGATAATCATAAATAATATATATTATATATATACTCTATGTATATATTGTATGTGTCCACCATCTATGATGTATCTACAAATCTTAATATATATGTATATATTTAAATATATACTTATCAATTGTTAATGTCATTCCAACTCCTTATACCTATCCATCCTAATATATTCAAATCATAACATACTTAAATATATTTATTTGTATCTCAGTATAAATGACATTCAATAATTTATTTACCAAATTTACGAATTACAATATATATACAACAACCATACTATATTTATTATATATACATATATATATCAATCCTTAATTGAATATTTTCCAATCATAAATATATTTAAATATAATTGTCCACATAATATATCTAAACATATTTAAATAACATCAGCCATAATATATTTAACTACATTTATCAATGATCTACTGTTTATTAAATTCCTAATTTACTTGCCAGTCATCAACACTAAGTTCATAATGTATTGAATAGATTTCATTTCTTATTTAATTTTATGGAAAAGACGTACCTCTTATTGCCTGACCCCTCTACAGACTGCCTACCTTTCTAGCCCATGAATAAATTGATGGTATGAATATAAACAATAACATATCCCAAATACCTTTCTGGCTGGTTCACTGTTTCTTTCCCAGATTATATATATCTTACTGTACATCTATAGCATCCTGTGCCTCTTTCTTATATACTTTTTTTTTATCTCCTATTCCTTACTTTTCCCATTCGATATTCTCATGAGTTTATGCTCATCCCCTCTTCTTTACTAAGTTCTCCTTTAATATCTCCCTTCATCCTCATTTAATTGTATCTCTTATGGAAGGTCAAACCCTTAATGATAACCCGAATCCTCTCCTCAAACAGCTTCTATGATAGTTGAATAATCAATCATAAAGGAGCTGATCTTTTAAATGGCTGGCCGTGTTTATTTATCAAATACTTATAGGAGATCGTCCCCCATGGAGAATAGTGAACACCTTACTTTCCCAGCAATTCTGTTCTCTCATTCGATACCCCCAACTTCTTCATAGTTTGTACTTAAATAAGATTCATTGGTGGCGATTAAAGGGAGGGTTGTGTCCCTTCGCTATTTATAATGCAGTTGATAAAGTATTTTATTTATGATTTTTATTATTATATTTTGTATTCTATATTGTTCTAGATAATTCTCAGATTTACAATTAATTAATATATTAGTTTTCTTTATATTGTTATTTATTTGATAACTATAATTATAATATTATCCTTTTGATAATTATAATTATAATAATATTATATTTCTTGTTTATTCTTTTGATATATTTTAATATGTATTTTGTATTTATAATAATTATAATTGTCCAATTATAATATTATTTTACATTTATATTTTATATTTTTATATACTTCAATATTTATAATATTCATAATTATAATATTGTTTTGGACAATTACAATTGTGTAATATCAGATGGTTAACTATTTTAATTATGTTTCTTAATATTTAAATGTCCGATTTTGGGGACATGACAGAAGACCCCTCCATATGTGCCCAAGGTAGCAGGGTGGCATCAAAAAGTTTCTAAGTCACAAAATGGAAGCACCACCCCTAATATGCGCCCAAGGTGTAAGAAGGCTTGAAATTTTGCTAAGGCAATAAAAATGGAAGCACAACCTCCTAAATGCACCCAAGGAAGGAGTTACATGCCTCAAGGAAGCTTGAAAAATTCCTAAGTCAAAAATTTGCTCGACCCCCCCCCCCTACCCTTACATATGCACCCAATGTGTAAGGTGGCTTGAAATTTTGCTAAGGAAATTAAAATGGAAGCATCACCTCTTGAATTCTTGAAAGTGGCTTGAATTTTGTCTAAGGCGTTGGGAATACCCCCCCACCCCTTCCCCCAAATGTGCCCATCTTGTGTAGGGTGGCATCAAAAAGTTTCTAAGTCACAAAATGAAAGCTTGACCCCCTAAATGCGCCCATCTTGTGTAGGGTGGCATCAAAAAATTTCTAAGTCACAAAATGGAAGCCCCCTAATGCGCCCAGGTTGAGAGGAGATGCATAAAAGTTCTAAGGCATTGGAAGTGGAAGGTTGACCCCTAGAATGCGCCCTCAAGAAGAAGTGGTTTGAAAATTTTTCTAAGTCATAAGAAGTGGAAGAAGACCCTCTTAAATGCACCTAAATCATGAAGGGGAGGAATAAAAAATTTCTAAGGCATGAAAACATAACAAGACCCCTCAAAGTGCGCCCAAAAGGAATAGGGTGAGGAAAAGTTTCTAAGACACAATTTCAAGATACACAAGAGGCAGAATGCGCCCATGGAGTGTAAGATTGGAAATTTTTTTCTAAGGCTGAGAAAATGAAAGCACATGGGTCTAAATGCGCCCTAGAAGAAGTAAGGTAGAATAAATTTTTTCTAAGGCAAATGAAAATGAAAGAGGACCACTCAAATGCGCCCAAGATAAGTAAGTGCCAAGAAATTTTTCTAAGACATGGAAAATGGAACTACACCCCCCTAAATGTGCCCTAAGAAGTGGTGTGAAAAAAATTCTAAGGAATTGAACATGAGAGCATTAGGGGTGAAATGCGCCCAAGTTGAGGATCCCTCTAAATGTGCCCAAGGGGGAATGGGTGAAGATTTGAAAATTTTCTAAGGAGAGTAATGAAGCAAAATCCTTCTAAATGCGCCCTCAAGGTGAGAAGTTTTTTTTCTAAGGCGTGAAGATGAGAACATAAGGGTCTAAAGGCGCCCTAGAGAGAAGGTTTGATGTTTGGAAAATGACTAAGAGAATAAACAAGACCCCCCCTTCATATGCGCCCTCAAGATAAACTGAAACTCAAACATTAGGCTCTTTAGAGAAGATGGACAGGACAGGTGAATGAAATTGCTAAGGAAAGAAGATGAAAACATCAAGATGATATGTGCCCTAGCACATAGACGTTATATGCGCCCATGATGAAAATTTATGGAGAAAGTGATGTTTGCTAGAGAAAAATGATGAACTCTATCGGATCCAGAAATCAATCGGACCTTGGAAATCAAAACATGGAAATTAGGTAAGTAAAGTGAATTTATACTATAAGTGTTTTGATGCTCTTCTTTTTTTGTTTGTCTTGCAGGATGAATACTGGGGCCAAAGCATGATGACTTGGGGTGATGGAGCAAGTACTCTGGGACAACATTACAACCTTAGAAGGAGAAAAGTCAAATGTTTGAAATTCCTCCATGATGTCTCATTTGCCCCTAAACCATGAAGGGAGATGTTGGAAGAAATGGCTAAGTGTTGGAATTTCTCCACAAAGACCTAATATGCACCCAACTCAGGGAGGCAGGTGGTAGGGAAGAAATGATCGAGTCCAAGACAAGAAAATCCTTCAAGATCAGGATGGAGAAATAATGAAGGCCCAGGCGGTAGAGATCATCCTCAAGCACTTCAAAGTTAAAGAATGATGGGAGGATGGATTGAAGAACAAAGTAGAGGAATTCTTCCTAAGTGTGAAGTCCTCAGGCAATGACCCAGAAAATTTCTCCAGCATACTCTGCACAACCCAAGATGTAGTGATAGGTAGGAGGAAAATCATCATCAAGGAAGAAAAAGAAGTTGCAGTCTTGGAGTTTTAGATTGAGAATGTGCCTGCCATGTTAGTTCAAGAAGTAGAAGTTGTGTTGGCCAGATTCATCGAATTTGCAGTCAAAGAGAAGAACAATGGGAATGCGTTTCTGGACGAGAATCTTTTGGAAGATGGTGGGAATTAATTGCTCATAGTGGTCAAAGGGAGAGAGTGGGCTTTCAGTGCTCATTTATTACCCCACTCCATTTTCTGGCAGTTTTTAGGGAAGAATCTTGATTAGGGCTTAAGTGGCTCAATTTGAGCCCTTCATTGTAATTCAATTTGAGCCATCCATTGAAATTGGCCAACTATAAAAGGGGCATCCCCCCTCCTTTGTACATCATAGATTAGAAGATAGAATAGAAGATAGAGCATAGAGAGACATATAGCATAGATTGATAGAGTGATAGATAGAAAGAGGAAGGAAAGTTTTCAAATTGAATGCTTTGTAAGAGATTGTTGTGAACACTCCTATAATAAAAAGAGTTATCATTGCTTGTGGTTTCATCTTTTATTGTGGGTAGCTAGCAAGATTTCTTTGTCTTTCCAATTCACGTAGAATCTTAAAGTAGAGCTTAGAGTAAAGTAGATTTCATTTCATGCACGTAGATAGTTGTGGAATGTATTAAAATAATATTCTTTATTTATTTATTAATACTCAACTATGCAAAATATTGTAAATTATCTAGATAAGATCTTCTCTATTGTCAGAGATCTTATCTGAAGTTTCTTTTAGAAACTTCCTGCTTTTTCCTGAGATAAGATCGTGTTTGATCTTATCCTGTAACATCTTGTAAATTATTTATTGAGCACCTTGCTCATTGTTAATACATCCAATATTTTACCAATTACCTGTGTAATATAGTATCAGAGCCAACTTGCTCAAAATTGAATTTTTAATTCATAAAAATCTTTTTAAGATTTTTTTTAGTTCTTGAATTAAAAATTTAATAAAATCTTTTGTGAAAATTTTCGAAGATTTTCTGTGAGCAGAATTTTGAATTTTTTTTCAAAATTTTCCTGTGGCTTCTTTGTTTGAAGATTTTTGCAACCCTTCTTCTAAAAATTTGTGGCTCTTCTAGTTCAAATTTGTGGGCTCCTTCTGGGCACATAAAATACGTGGTGTTGCCATCGCGTTTTTTTTTTTGGCTGCACATGTTCTTGGTTGCATTTCGTGTTCTTTGAAGATTCTTGTTCACGTCTCTCTTCCGTGTTTTCTGAATGTGATTTGTTCTTCTTCAACTGTGTTTTTTCATTGGAAGAATTTGTCTTCTTGTTTAAGTCTGCATTTTTCTTCTCTATTGGGCACGGATATAAGGTATCTGTGCGTGTTTTCTGAAAACGTCTTGGGCCTGCATTTTTTTCTGAGACGTCAATCAACACGTCTTTCTGATTTTCTGCTTCATTTTTGAGCTTCACAAGGTCGTTTTGTTTCTTGTACTGGCGTCGCCTAGGGTTTTTCCTTTGGTGCACTGTGTTTTCATAAGATTTCGGGTTGGTTTCCTGCAATTTTTTGTGGTCTTCAATGGCGGCCTAGGGTTACAGCACGTTCGGCTAGGGTTTTGACCCAGATTTTGAAGGCGAAAATTATTTTTGATTATAGATTCCTGGTGGGTTTTTCGAGAGCTCAATTGGGTTGGTCTCTAAATTTTTTGGGTGCATCATTTTCCATGCCTCAAATTTTGTGCCATTCGTACACTATACTTTCTACAGACCGAATATGTATCTGTCTTTGATTTTTGCATTGGAATTCATGTCTCAAGTTTCATGCATCAGCCTCTTCTTGGTACCTCATTTTTTGTGCCTCAAAAAGCGTGAAGATGGCCAGTTAAAGTAATTTAATGCTGGAGGACAGTCAGAGATTTAATGGCAAAAATTACAACACCTGGAAGTAGCGGATGTTGACAATTTTTGAATACCGCTGCCTTGATCAGATGATCCTCGACAAAACTACTTGTCCCGCAATGGAGGGTAAGGATCAAGAGAAGTTTGATGAGTAGAATCGTGAAGCCGTAATGCTTATTAAGCTTTCAATTACTAATGATTAGCTCCCTCAGATTCCACTTGGAAAATCAGCTACAGAGATCTGGGATCACTTGAAGGGTTTGCATGAAACTTTTGACAAAATCCATGCATTTTTCTTGAAGAATATGTTGTTTTCTATCATGATGGATGAGAAGACAACTTTGCAAGCGCACATGAATAAAATCCAAGAGATCAGAGATCAATTGGAGGCGATTGGTCAGAAAATGGAGGAAGACATGGTCGTGATCACCTTGAAGAGTCTACCGAAGTCCTATGAACACTTCATAGAGACTCTCAACATTACATCTGCTAATGTTGATCTTAAGTTTCCAAATCTGTGCACTATCTTGTTGCAGTAGGATCGCTGGAGACAACAGTTCGGTAGCAGTGCATCATCATCTTCCATGGAGTAGGCTTTTGCAGCTAAAACCCATCTGAAGCATCAAGGGAAAGGTCAGCCTTCACAACAGAAAGGCTCAAGTCAGACCTCTGCCAGCTCGAAGAAGAAAAATGTTCAGTGTAACTACTGTCATAAATTTGGTCACATCAAGAAAGATTGTCGTGCTCGTTTGGCTTCTGAGCAAAATAAGCAGGGAGGGTTTCAGCAGAAAGTGAATGTCGCTGAGCACTCTGAGCAGAAGGAATCTGCCTTTTATGCACTCATGGCAAAGAGGCCCGCAGACCATGTCAAATCCTCTGCTTGGTACATAGATTCTGGTGCCTCGTGTCATTTCTCACATAGGCGTGATTGGTTCACAAACTTTTTCCCTTGCATTGACTCAGTGATTTTTGGAGGAGGTGAGGAATACACAGTTGTCGGCACAGGCACTGTTCAGGTTCAGTCTGGCGGGAGGGATCTCATATTCCTCAACGTGTATTATGTACCTGATATTGAGCTTAATCTTCTTTTAGTCAGTCAGATAATGTGACATTCTCCCCAGATGGATGTGGTATTCAGCTCACACAGATGTTCGATTGTAGATCGTGAAACTCACACAACGGTGGCCGTTGGGATAGAGGATCATGGCCTTATAGGCTTGTGGACACTGGTGATTCTCCAAAGTTAGCCTTGGCAGCTAGAAATTCAGCTGTCACCAATCTTTGGCACCAGCGGTACGGACACTTGAACATGCACTATCTCTCTCAGCTTGCTCGGGAGGGACTTGTCGATGGCTTACCTGACATTCAGACTCAGCATCAGGGCATTTATGGTGCTTATCAGGTCGGGAAGCAACATCGCACACCATTCAAGGATGGTGACTCTTGGCACGCTTCTAAGGTACTTCAATTAGTTCATGCTGATATTTGTGGCCCTATGTCTACTTATGTAATTGGTTGCAAGTACTTTCTACTTTTTATTGATGATTATAGTAGAAAAATGTGGGTGTACTTTCTTAAGCAGAAATAAGAGGTTTTTAATGTATTTTAGAAGTTTAAGGCCTTGGTTGAAAAAGAGTCTAGTTCTTGTATCATAACTCTTAGGTCAGATAATGGGGGGAATTCTGTTCTAGTGCATTCTCCAACTTCTGTGATACTCATGGGATAAAACGTCAGTTGACCACACCCTACACTCCTCAGCAAAATGGTGTTGTAGGGCAGTACAATCGTACAATTGTTGAGATGGCTCGCTCCATGTTGCAACACAGGAGTGTTTCTACCAAGTTTTGGGCAGAAGGAGTCAATACTTTAGTCTATCTCCTTAATAGGTCACCCACTCATGCTGTTAAGGGGAAGACTCCTGAGGAAGTTTGGTGTGGTCGCAAACCTAGGATCAGTCATTTGAAGGTTTTCGGCTCTCTTGTGTATGTTTGGATTCTAGAGGCCAAGCGCACTAAGCTGGATTCCAAGAGCCAGAAACTCATGTTCACAGGGTATAGTGACAACCACAAGGCATATAGGCTGATTGATATAGACACTGATTGTGTTATCTTTAGTTGAGATGTTGTCTTTGATGAGGAACGGGGTCCATTTCACTCTTCTTCACCTGTTCAGCATTCAGAGGATTAGCCTCTACAGGCTCTTGATGTGGGCGTCTAACTTTCGTGAGGTTCACCTGATGGGAGGGATGACGAAGACCTAGTCTTTGATGATGCTCAACTTGAGTTTCCTCCAGATGATAATGAACATCCCCCTGCTGACTCTGTTCTAGATTCTCAACCAGATCCAGCTCCTCCTGTTACATCTGATGTTGGCACCTCTACTTTCTGGCTGAAATGGTGGGCTAAGACTATCAGTGATCTTCATGTTGATGAGCTCATTGAGGGTACATCATCCAGAAACAAGAGCAAACAACAGTCTATAGTGAATTTTTCTCTCATGGCCAACATCCACAGTGTTTATGAGCCTCAGACATATTCAGAGGCAAAAGGGATACCTGAGTGGGAAAATGCGATGGAATTAGAATACCAGAGTCTTCAGAAGAATCACACTTGGGTCCTTTCCAATCTTCCTCCAGGGAAGAAGCCCATTAGCTGCAAATGGGTGTACAAGGTGAAGTATAAAGCTGACGGAACCCTTGACAAGTACAAAGCTCGTCTGGTTGCACAGGGGTTCTCACAGAAAGAAGGCATTGACTATGAGGAGACCTTTGCTCCTACAGCCAAAATGAGTACCATACGACTCGTCCTTGCCTTAGCAGCCCAATTTGGTTGGAAGGTCCATCAGATGGATGTGAAGAGTTCTTTCCTCAACGGTGAGTTGAAGGAGGAAGTATACATGACGCAGCCTCCAGGTTTCAAAGTTGCTGGTCAAGAGCAGAAGGTGTGCAGATTGGTCAAAGCACTCTATGGCTTGAAGCAAGCTCCTCGGGCTTGGTAAATCAAGATTGACACATACCTCACAGATCATGGCTTTCAAAGGAGTTCATCTGACTCGAACCTATATGTCAAGAATACTGGTAATGAGATCCTACTTGTTTTCTATGTGGATGACTTGATCATTACTGGTAGTTCAACACATTTGATCATTGAGATCAAACAGGACTTGTGCAAAAATTTTGACATGACAGACTTGGGCCTCCTGCATTATTGTTTAGGTGTTGAGGTTTGGCAGACAAAGAGCAACATTCTCATCTCCCAATCCAAGTATGCTCGAAGTCTTCTGGATAAGTTCTGAATGCAAGATTGCAAACCTGCCTCCACACCCATGGAAAAAGGGCTTAAGTTGTCAGCTAAGTTCGATTCACTTGTGGTAGATGAAACATTGTTCAGGCAACTAGTGGGCAGCCTCATCTATCTTGCTGCCACTAGACTTGACTTGAGTTTTGCCATGAGCTACATATCACACTTCATGATATCCCCCAAGGTTGATCATTGGGTAGCAGCGAAGTGTGTGCTGTGTTATGTGAAGGGAACTACTGATTTTGGACTCTTGTACACTCGGAGTCACGATCCTAAACTCAGTGGGTTCATAGATTCAAATTGGGTAGGTTTAGTTGATGATAGGAAATCAACATCTGGGTATGTGTTCAATTTGGGATTTGGTGTAGTCACATGGACTAGTAAGAAGCAGCAGGCAGTGGCTCTCTCCTCGATAGAAGCAGAGTATCGGGGAGCAGTAAAAGTAGCATGTGAGGTAGTTTGGCTTCGCCAGATGCTTGCAGATATGCAAATATCTCAAGCAGGTCTGACTCCCTTGTTCTATGATAATCAGGGAGTTCTCAAACTTGCCAAGAATCCGGTCTTCCATGAGCGATCCAAGCATGTGGAAACTCACTATCATTTCATTTGGAAGCTAGTTGAAGACGAATCAATTCAGTTGCTGTATGTTTCGACAGAGGATCAGACAGTAGACATTCTCACCAAGTCGCTCAGTACAGATAAGTTTGTAAAATTCAGGGGGCATCTTGGTGTAGTTGATGGATTGAGCATTAAGGGAGGGTATTAAAATAATATTCTTTATTTATTTATTAATGCTCAACTATGTAAAATATTGTAAATTATCTAGATAAGATCGTCTCTATTGTCAGAGATCTTATTTGAAGTTTCTTTTAGAAACTTACTACTTTTTCTTGAGATAAGATCGTGTTCAATCTTATCCTGTAACATCTCTTAAATTATTTATTTAGCACCTTGCTCATGTTAATACATCCAATATTTTACCAATTACCTGTGTAATAGAATGTGGTGGTTGAATTAAGCAAACTTCGTTAATCCATACCACTAGTGGGCTTATTGATGGTAAGTCCACCTTGCGTGGTCAACTGGAATAGTTTGGACTTAACTTTGATTATGATTTATATGTTGGTATGCATCGTTGTGATGGTATCTTCATGGTAAGTTGTGATCTGAATACCCCTAGTTACTCATTTGAAGATTGCACCGGTTCTGTGGAAGTTGTCCAAGGTGAGGCGAAGCAGAGCTTGGTTGAAGTTTGCAAGAGTTGATCTCCATGTCCCGCGGCTAGGATTGGTCATAGCATTTCTAATCCTTGCAGCCATTCAAATTCCGCACTTTCTGGTTAGTCTAGGAAATATGAGCTTCACTGATAAATCTTTCGAATCTTGTGAAAATGAAAACCCCCCTTTCTCTTTGATCTTCGGTTGAACAATTACGTAAGTCCCCCTTGAGATACCAGCAAATCACATTGAGCCAATTGAGACTACGTCCATTGCATGAAGGAACCTTGGAGTTGAATGCATGATCTTTCTCACAATCTTAGCATGCAGGAGATTTTGATCAAGAGAGGATAGAGTAACTGTTGGGAACTTTATTCTATGTTGGTGCAGTCATAAAACACCCGTCAACACTATGCACTTTTATGAATGATGCAAAACACATGAAACAACAAGTATTACAATTAGCAAACAAAACCATCAACAAATAAAGAAAACATAAAAAGAAAATTAGGGGTGTATGTTTCACATGGCCTTCACATAATTCACACCTGGTCATAGGAGTAAGTGCAAATATTTGTGAGCAATATATTTTAGAGAACAAGAAAAAGAAATATAAGAAAATGAGTAGACAAGCAAAGTCCTAAGCAATATTTTGTTTATTGGAAATTAGATTTTTTAAGAATATCAAAGAGGTTGTAAGGGGCTGACCCCAAGCATGGAGGCCACAAACGGGGGACCTCCTCGGCATGAATGCAAGTAACAACCCACTCCTGTGAGTACAGTAGACCAACAGGTGCATACAGCCCGGGAGCACACCAACCCAACGAGGGAATGGGCCTCAGGCATGAATGCCAAAAAAATCATCAATGTTGCAGGTCAAGTCTGTGAGCAAATTGGATCAGGGAAGGCATAGTGCCTGTGGTCACAATAGCCCAATAGAGAATTGAACCCTGGTGGCCACAACAACACCACCACTTAACCATCACACTATGGGATGCACCCCAATTTATTGGCAATTATGAGTATCACTATTCTTATAATTTATAATTTATAATTTTGAACATATATATATATATATATATATATTCCCGTACTCATACCTAGAGATAAAAAATTTCCGTATGTTGTACCGAGTTCCAATACTCGTACCCGCACCCGTACCCAAAGCGATAACTTAGTTAAATTGATGTAATACTGAATATTCTTTTAATATTAATATGGTTGGATCACCCTATGGATCACAAAGTGAAGATCTACATTTTCTTTGTGTTACACCCCGATTGTATAGCTACTATTGCATATAGGGCAATTGATTGTAATGACTGAATCAATGTGATGAATAAAACATGCTATTTCTTGTTATCAAAATGAATGTGTCACCATTTAATGATTGCCTCATTTAAATGTTAGATGTTATTCTTGATGAATGTTGCATGTAAAATGTTGAATAATGTTTATTCTAACCTTTGGGATGTTTTATGCATACTGCTTTGTTGTGAACATATGACTTCCATTGTTATGTTATTACGCACAGGTATGAGGACCATTCCTCCAGGCAGAGAAGAAATATCACTCGGGAGAGGAGCTTGGTCAGGTAAATAGTAACAAGAACCACTTGATCATATACACACATGCCATTATAGGTTTGGGGGAACCAAGTCAGTTAAGTTGGTCTTGATAAGTCATCCATAGGCTTAAGGAGTCTTGTTTAGTTCTTTGTATTTTGTGAGTGATGTTTATATGTTTGTCTGATTTACTATACTATGATCATTGTGAGGATAATGTGAATGGACATAAGTGAATAGGTTGAGTGGGTATGTATACACATGTATATAGTATGTACACTGAACTATATACGAGTATATACATGTATATATATATATATATACACTCTCTACCTATTATCTGTGGATATAAATAATATTGTGATATTATTGCCTGGTAATTTACATATATATGTATGTATGTATCGATTTATGTATGGATATTAAACAATATATACATAGACACGAAAATATATAATTATATATATTATATAATGGGTAAATATATGTATATATATTATAGTAAAATAATATATACATATACATATATATATATATATACATATACATATATATATATATATATACATATACATATATATATATAAATAAATAAATAAATAAATATATATATATATATACACACACATTACGTGAGTAATAAGGTATATATATATATGAATATATTAATAGTTACATAATATATAGTTTAAAATATTTTAAAACTCTAAAGTGAAAATTAAAAGATTAAATTTTTACTTGGAGTAAATATTAGAATGGAACTATAGAGAAATAATAAATCTCTTGAATTAAACTATAGTGAAATGATAAATCTCTTCACCAAATAAAAAGTGAATCGAGCTTTTTCACTTATAAGAATTTAAATCATATTATTTCAATGGGAAATCAAAACATTTTAAAAGTGAATGATAGACTTTTGAAAAGGCAAAATATTTGCTCTTAAACCTTGAAAGAGCTTTCCCGTGAAAAAAATGGTGCTTGAGGAAGAAACGCAGGTTGCCTGGAAGAAAATTTCAACCATTGCTGGGAATGAGGGCGACATAGCCTATAAATGGTGAGGTGTATGAAGTATTTCCTTGACTAGTTCATTGAAGGATGAATCATTTTCATATGAGCGGCATTATTGGTAAGTTTCCTGTAGGTGGCGATTTTGTTTGTTGAGTTGAATTTTTCTTGTTTTGCTAGCTCAATCTGAGGTAAAATAACTTCAATATTTGATGAGTAAGGGGTTAGAAACCTGCCATGTTTCTCTTTGAACTTTTTTGGGCATTGTATTGTCATTTCTCATGCCTGCAATGGTGGAAAACGTTGCATTTCAGGCTCTATAAATAGATGCCTTACCATTCTGTATTTCATCTCTTGTTGAATCCGAGTTTTATATTTCTCTGAGCTTTCAATACCATTTCATATTTCTGTGTTCATACTCTATTTTCTGAGTGAAAAGACAGAGGATATTGCTAGCAAATTACCACATTCAGAGTTTAGTTTCATTACAGCTGAGTGAGAAATCATTAGAGAGTTCATTTTGAGTGGAGTTTAATTCATAGAGAGTTCATTTAGAGTGAGAAATCATCATTTGAAAGTCTGTTATAGTGAGAAGCCATTGATTTCTAGAAGCTTGATTGAAAGAGGGACTGGAAGTGCGATTTGGGAAGGAATAGCTTATAAACAGGTATGGAACTTCATCATTTTACATCTTTTAATTTGATTGATGGTTTCTATTTTGTTGTGTTTGTTAGGTGTGCGTTATCTATAAGTATTTTTTGAAAATAATATAGTTATAAGGGGAAATGAACTATTAAGGAAAATATTTATAAGTTATGCATGAAAGGGAATTTGTGTTAAGGGAATTTATGCATAAAAGGGAATTTAAATAAAGGGGATTTATGTGAAAAGAAATTAAGGGAAAGGTTTAATTGTTAGCATAAAAGGGAAAATTATGTGAAAGAGATAAGGGAAGGGTTTTAAATGCATTTAGAATGAAAATTGCATGTTTTGTATGATCTCCATATAAGGAGAATACAATGATTTAGTTATTATCTATTAGGATCGAAATGAAGGCAGAATCAAATAAGGTCTTAAGGCTTAAGTTATTAGGCTAACTAAGACAAGCTAAGCACTCCTAGGATAAAGATTTCTGGATTAGGAGTTATGTTACAAGACACTTGTCGACTATTTCATTTCTAAGTAGATAGTTTGTTGTAGGTAGTCTGGGGTGACTGAATACCCATTGAAGGACCTAACCTACGCATAGTGTAAGATAGCCTTAAGTAAAATCGGCCCTGAGTAGTGTTTATGATAGATGACCTTTATTCGAAGTATTGCATGAGAATACTTTGGCCAAAGTAGTGAAATGTACGACATCCACTTAGGTGTGAAATAGTTGAGACTACACTGTCAGTTCATTGTGATCCTTGTACTAGTTCGAGATTGTGAAATAGCAAGTTTCTAGTTGTGTAGGACACAACACTATGCTCAGTTGGTAATCGTTAAGGGATACCCTACCAATCTATTCGATGAAGGGAGGGCCATCTATTAAATAATGGATGTGCGAGGGACCGCATTATAAGTCCGTGGTTGGCGGAAAATTGTTGGAGTGATGTTTCTCCTCCACAACAAGTGGCCGATGTACCAAGATTTGAAAGGAAGGAACCTAGACCTTCTTACTACTATTTGTTCAAAAGCTCTCGAGCTATGTATGTAATTGAATTACTTTTGTACATTGATTTATATTTGCAATGAAAATGGAATTCATGTGGAAATATAACGTAACTTGTATACATTTATCAATGAAGAAAGGAAAAATTTTATTGTATTGCCTTTGTTACTTGTTACCTTTATATGTTTGGAGTAAAATTAACATAATTTTAATTTACACAAGGGATTGGTCATTACACTTTGGACCAATATTAGAGATTGGTAGAGCCAATGCAATATTTGTAAGGCATCACCAAATTACATATTTGAAGATAAGATATAATTTATTCAATGACATCGTCTAATTCTAGAATATAATGATCCAAGATTTTAACAAACACAATAAGTTCTTACTTATAGAATAAAATACAACAAGCTTTCACATTAAATTATTATGGTAACATAGGATGTTCCAATCCATACCAAAGTGTGTTCACATACACCAAATAATTAAATAATATGGGAACACTACAAGAATTGGGGTATGAGAATTCCATATAACGTTCTTAACTATATCATTATAGTTTAAATAATCTTAATATTTAAAATTAACTATGCACTTAGAATGCTCCACCATCCATACTTTATGAAGTCTCAAAATTAACCATGCAAAGTACTTGTTTAAGTCCATAGGTGATTCATGGGTGATTATTGTGTGGTCGTTAATAAGTGGTTCAACTTTTGTGATGATGGTTAATGGTTTGTGAACCACTCATATGGTAAGCCATATGCATTATATATAGTAGCTTAATATATATTTCTATTGTAATCCATTGTTTATTAATAGTTGTGAATTTGAGATTAGCCCTCATATTGTTGTGAAGAACACAAGCATATACTCTATGTATGAACCCAATTTATCAATATGAATGGATTTTTTCATATTGTATATGGATAAGTGATAACCATTTCAATTTATAGAGTAATTATTTGGCCTATAAGAAAGAAAATAAACTAATGTATGAACCCAATATATCAATATCAATGGTGTTTTTTGATATTGTATATGGATAAGTGATAACCATTTCAATTTCTAGAGTAATTATTTGGCCTATAAGAAAGAAAATAAACTAAGTTACAAGTCAAAGAAGTAGAAGTAGTAGATTAGAGAAGTAGGTTAAAAATAATAATTTTACAAAAAAAAATCAAATTAGCCACTTAGAATCTTCCCATCACACACGTATTCTATATCAAAAGAGTGTTTACCTTCAAAGATGCAAAAGAAAAGAGCACGCACTAGGCTAAATAAATCTATTGCACAAGTTTAATTTTGTTGATTATTGTAAAAAGTCAAATGAAAACTGTTAACTTGGTATACCTAATGGCACTTTCAAATTTGCAAAAAAATTGGAGTGCCCATATTGAGCCCTAAATTGTTTTATTCCATCTCAAACCTTTGTTACACTGGATGTAGGGTTCTTATATGGGGGTTTAGGGTTTTATTCATTATAATTGCTTGTAACATTCTATTTGGTTGTTGACTGCATATTGCCCATTTCTGGTCATTTTTAAAAACTCTTATGTCTATCAATGTCGTCAAGTGACCAGTCCCTCTTGCCTAGGTCTGAATTTCCCATCTTATAAGGTTAAGTAAAGGATCTTTTGGCCTTTACATCCTTTGCATTTCGTGACTTAGAAGTTCTCAAGCCTATTATTCTCATGTCATCCTAGGGGATCCCCTTCATTAGAACAGCTTAAATGCACGTGCTCAAAGTTTCCACTTAAGTCCCAATGGCCATCATACTTTATCGCTCATCGCTATTTTGAATTGCCGACGAGCGATGAAATAGTGTTTTCTTTGATATTGCTCATCGCAGATAGCTGCCAGAGTTCTTAAACATAATGTGTGATGAGTGATGTTCTTTGAGGGATCGCTTATCGCTAATGGCTTTTGAGCCTTCAAATTTGTAATAGCGATAAGCGATGCCTTGGCCTTATTGTTATCATGGAATCTAGCAGTGCTCGATTCACAGATAACCCCCCTATGAAACTTGTCTGTTTTCTAGGTTTGTGAAGTTCAAGCGTGCAAAACGAGCTGATTTTCAAGCCACCTCAAAATGCGTTCCAAAGCCTCAAACAGTCAGTTTGAGCATCCCCTGTGTTCGCCTCGCGAAGACCTTCGCAACGAGCTGCTTCACGAAGTCTCACTGATCATACTTAGTTAAATTGTGAAAGATGCAGTTGTGCCAATAAAGTGTGCTCTAACTCATCCAAATTTTTGGCTAAGTGTTGAAAGTGCAGTGGCGCCAAAAATCAGCGACCCTGCATAAAAAGTGATTTTCCAAAAATGTGTAGAAGTGCTAAAAAAGTGCGCTCTTATACATTGTTGCCAGACTTAGCCAATTTTTCGCTAAGTGTTGAAAGTGCAGTGGCACCAAAAATCAGCGACCCTGCATAAAAAGTGATTTTCCAAAAATGTGTAGAAGCGCTAAAAAAGTGCGCTCTTACACATTGTTGCCAGACTTAGCCAATTTTTGACTATGGCATTATTTTTCGCACCTTTGCACTTTTACCAGACTTAGTCATTTTTTGTGCAATGGTGCTGAATTTTAACACCTTTACACTTTTGGAAGTTTTTATCTTAGTCTCTTCAAACTTGCTCTATTTCCATTCCGAACCCCATTTCTTCGCTCCCGCATCGTTTTTGTGCCTAGTTGCTCATTTCACGCTTGCTCAAAATTGTTTCTCGCTTCACGCTTCCCAATGCTTCTTTTTCTGCTAACATCTATTGATTCACCATCCTTGCAGTTTCTCTCCAGATTTCATAAAGTGATCCTAAAGGTGACATCTTCTGATCCAGTTCCCAAAGCCTCAATACATATCATTTGTGATATACGACTGACACTCGATAATCTCAAGACGCATCTTCGTGGGTGCAAGAAAATCCATTCATTTGCCAGAAGGCCGATTACAAGAGCTCGCACCCTTGTAGATTACACAGTCGGCCTAGATGATGCGTTCATATAGTAGACCAAGAAGAAGTATGAAGACTTCGCACCCAAAGCAAGGAACCATGAAGATTCTTGATCTCCGATGTTGAACATTTTGATGCATCCTTTTATTCATCTTGTAAATACTTCCTGACATCTTATATGTCTTTTTGTAAATTGTAATTGTACCAAGTTCAAAGATGTAATCTTTTGAAAACAAATTACACTTTGACTTTGGTCCAAGTTAGGTGAGATCTCCTAAAATCGCTCACCTAACTTTCCTTTATTTCCTCAATTAGATTCCTAATTTTGCTCATCCCTCTTTCTATATAATGTGAGGGATTTCTATTGTAAATTTATCCTTTAGTATTATGCAACGAAGTGTTGCCCTTTTTGAAGTAGAATTGTGAAACTTTGTGTTCATACTTTGTGAATGAAATCTGATCAATAAAGAAGAAGATTGCAAACCAGACTTTGTGTTGGATTCGATAATCTTATGAATTGATCTCATTTGGTGGTGATTAGCTTATGGAATCTGAAGGACTCTAAGTAATTTATGTAAACTTTGTGTTACATCCTTTATTTAGATTTTCATTTGTGTTTTGTTTAACTTTGGTTGAATGATCTACAAGACTTTGTGCTTGTAATTGTTCATGCTCTTTGATAATTTGGTTGGATGATCTACAAGACTTTGCGCTTGTAATTGTTCATGTTGTTCGAGGAATTGCTGCGTCTAAGAAGACTTTGTGCTTCTAACGTGACAAACGACACACTTTTCATAGATCCACCATTGATAAAGCTATGAAACGACTTTGTGCCTTTGGTGGCTTTCCTTTTTATTTTACTAGTTTATTGTTAATCACTTCTAGTATCTCTACACTTTGCTTTGACAAGATAGAGGTATTGGCATTAATGCTCGTTGTTAGTTTAGAGTTATTAAGAATTAAGAACTTTCAACAGTGAAGCATTGTAAACATCTTCTCTGAAAAAAGAGAGAAGGATGAATGTAACACACCCCCCCCACTTCGTAAGTATTGTGTACATTTTGTAATTACTTGTTTGTTTTACTATCGCTTCTATCAGTAGTAAGAAGGGTGCCTCCCCTTTCCAAGAGGAGAGATTTACATCTCACATAGCTGTGGCTAAAGTCCTAGTTGTGTAATCTATCAAAAATTTGATTACATAATTTTCACCCAACACTTATGTTTTATCGCTCATCGCGGATGGTCATAAAATGATAAATTTAGGATCAGCGATGAGCGATATGATGAAATTTCCTTTACATAGCGTGCTCGCGGATATGTTTTAAATGCTAAGTTCCACATTAGCGATACATGATGCACATTGTAAACTTTGTAATTCCTCTCATTGCTAATTGCTTGCAAACTGTATGAGGAGAATTAGCGATGAGCGATGGTATTCTCTAAAAGGTTTTTTTTGCTAATATGATAAGATCTTATGTGCGATGTCTTTTGTACCATTTATTTTCATGCAGGTGTACGTGTCTAAATCTGATGCCTTCACTACATCTCCCTACGATGAAATCTCAGCCCTTGGTTCTGCAGCCTATCCTTTGATCACATCAATCCTTCCATCGTGCATCCGCAATAGAAGATGACTATTGATGGAACAAGCAATGTGGCAGGATCCTAAGGATTTCGCATAAAGCAAAAAGGAAAGCAGCGAAAGGACTGGAGAGTCGTTGATGTAGTTTTAAAACAAGATGATCCAATGGACTAAATATCATCGCATGAATGCTTCCATCTCTGATTGCACCCTAAAATTTGGGGAAGATCAACAATGAGCGATGAAGCGTATAAGGAAATATTCTCTCTAGAAAACAAATTGGTCTTATGTATTTCTCCAATATTAATGAAAAAGCATGGATTAGGTTGGCAATACATGCTAATTGTCAGATCACATATGATTAATCAAGGTTAAAGAAGAATGTGGCAACATTTGAGATAGCATCGCTATTTTCTAGGAACAAGTTGCTAATGGTCAAACAACGATGCTCATGGCCACCTTAGATGAAATTTTAATTGTTCTAAGATCAACGGCCCAGATTTAAAGCCGAATTGTTAAGTTATCAATTCGCTTGCACAAGGAGTTCTTGAATCATTAATTTTGCATGCTCCAATTGTCTATTTAATGCAGGTTGATTGTTGTTCATTTTCACCATCTTTCTAGTCTGCAGTGTATGTAAGGCGAAGTGTGAAGAGGAGTGAGAGGCTATTTGTTTGTCTTGAGCTGAATATTCTTGTCCTGAGTAGGTTGGTTTCAAATTGGGTTCTCTGGTTTGGTTAGGAATTTCTCTGATAGGTTGGTTACAATTGTCTGGGTTGTAAGTGTCTCCTTGTAGCTCTGTTTTAAATTTTTATATTATGTTTGCTCTAGAAATGGGGAAAACTGGTGTGACAATTTAGCTTGTTAGAAGGTCTAGCCAACTCAATGTATTTGAGTATCATGAGGATATAATTGAGCAGAAAGCCCAGGCTTCTCTTGAGGTTGCAAAGGGTAAAAGGATGGCTAGAGGTCATAAGAAGAAATAAATTGTGCAGAGTACGTACAACTTGAGAAACAGAACCCTTTCGCGAGAAGTGGTCAAGTTCAAGGGCAAGGAACTGGCTCAACCAGTGAAGAAGACCAGGAAAAAAGAGAAAAGTCATAGGGCCTACTTGGGCAAACACAATTCTCCTATTGTGCTTTCTGATACTCCTTTGGATGCTGAAGGTGATACTGATTCAGGATATGGCCAGTACCTCCATTCTTTGGTGCCATATGGGAGCTCCAATGACGACGTGGTGATGATCCCTCCAATTTCAGTGAGGACAAGGAGCGGTCATGCATTCTTTGACGCCGATGACTTTGAATAGGGTCACTGCCTTGTTTTTGTTTTTGATGACACTATGGTCTTTGCATAGGAGGTATTTGTTTTCATGTATTTGTGGTTTGTCTTTTGCTCTTCCATGCTGATGTGGTAGTCCTCCGGTATATATGATATGGAATCTTTTTTGTTTCAACAATGAATGCGGTGACAACGACTAATGGTATCCTGCACATGTTTTTTGCCTTTTGTCGTCCATTGTTGAAAATGTAATCAAATCTGTATTAGAATGGGATCCTAAAACTAAGAATAAACTAAGGTCTAAGATTTCTGAGTGATAATTTCTAAGTCAAATATGATTTTTTGAATTCTTCTTTTATTGTAGAATGTACTGAATGCTAAACATTAATAAATTTCGATGTTCATACTCAATGATTTCCATCATGCTTTATACAAGAAAGAGGAGACACATCTCCACAAAGATACACGCCTCCAAGGAAAGATGTGTCTCATGAGAGGGCGTGTCTTCACTTTGTGAAGACACGTCCTTTCATGGGACGTGTCCCTTGATGGGTGCAAGTTCCTCACAGCCAGATTAAAACTTAATCGGTGTTTAAACAAAATAGTGTAAGTATCCAATGATGAGAATAAAGAAAAGTTCAATTTATTTATATATATATCTAATTCCTTTAGTTCGACTTTCTCAATTTTAGAAATATAACTGATGAGTAATTTTGATCACTTATAAATGATGATGATGCTTTCAGCAATCATCATTTATATATGACCGAAGCTACCTTGCATCAACACTCCCTCTTAGCTAGGGAAGATATTTCTAATCAAATAAGTAGTGATATCAACTTCACACGTGATATCAAAGATATGGTATGATTTACTCAATATTGCCAAGTCACATGACATTCTTCATAACACATCTTTATTATGGTATGTGCACTGACATCAAGTCACATGATGTC
The DNA here is from genome assembly GCA_007258455.2 of Sequoia sempervirens. Lineage (NCBI taxonomy): Eukaryota > Viridiplantae > Streptophyta > Pinopsida > Cupressales > Cupressaceae > Sequoia > Sequoia sempervirens. Next base: position 154,636 of record VDFB02253795.1, read on the forward strand.
TACCATAATTCATGGCATATCAATGGATATAAATATCCACCATGATTATCTCTTAAGGATCACAATGATCTTCAGATGATATCAAGTCCCATGACATCCATCAAAGTGTCCAAGAGATACTATCATGACATGTCCACAAATATCAAGTCACATGATATCTATCATGATAGTTTATCATTGTAGAGTCGTCACTTTACAATGTCAAATAGAAGTGTTCATTATTAGAAAGATCGTCACCTTTCAATAATGTACATAGGGGGAGTAGGCCCATAAAGTCATGGAGTTACACACATGACAAAAGAGTTTACACATTAAACATCTTTATATATTAGTACAATTTATAAACAATTTGTATTTCAAACATAAATAACAAATTACATTTCAACCATACTAAGTTTCTTCCTAAAGTGCTCTACCTTGATTCGAGAGAGAGGCTTGGTGAGAATGTCTGTAGTTTGATCATTTGTACTAATATACTCCAACTGAATCACTTTCCTTTCCACCATATCTCTTACATAATGATAGGGGATCTCAATATGCTTAGATCTATCATGAAAGACAGGATTTACAGAGAGTTTGATACAACTCTGATTATCACAATGAATAATTGTAGGATTCAAGGGCTCACCAAAGAGTCCAACAATCAATTTATGAAGCCAAACTGCTTCTCTTGCTCCCATTGAGGCTGCAATGTATTCGGCTTCTGTTGAGCTCTGTGCAATTGAAGATTGTTTTCTGCAAATCCAAGAGATCATAGCCGATCCTAAACTGAAGCAACATCCTGATGTGCTTTTTCGATCGGTTGCACTTCCAGCCCAATCTAAATCAGAGTATCCATGTAGATCCAGTTGATCATTCTTGTAAAGGAGACCATATCCAATAGTGCCTTGAAGATATCTCAAAATATGTTTCACAGCCATTAAGTTAATTTCCTTTGGCTCACACATGAACTGGCTGAGAACATTCACTGCATAGCAAATATCAGGTCTGGTGTTAACTAGATACATCAAGGATCCAATCATCTGTCTGTAAAGGGTTGGATTTGCACACTTGGATTCTACTGCTGCTTCTTTCAATTTGTGAAGGTTGGTTTCCATAGGTGTAGACAGCGGTCTACAGTCCAACATTCCAAATCTTTTCAAAATATCAATAGTATACTTCCCTTGGTTTAGTATAATGCCCACTGATTTCTGCCATACTTCTAAACCTAGGAAGTAGTGTAGAATGCCTAAGTCTTTCATGTCAAATTCAGAAATTAGATTCTGCTTCCCTTGAGCAATGAGGTGATCTTCTCCTGTTATCAGCAGGTCATCAACATATAAAATAATTATTAGCATATAACCTTTGATTACCTTGAAGTAGAGATTGGTGTCGGCCTCATTCTTGGAAAATCCTAATCCCAAGAGATAGCTGTCAATTCTTTCATACCAAACCCTAGGAGCCTGTTTAAGTCCATAAAGAGCTTTCTTCAGTCTACATACATGTGATTCAGGTTTATGTATCACAAAACCTTCAGTTTGTTCCAAATAGACTTCCTCTTAAATGGTTCCATTTAGGAAGGCAGTTTTCACATCCATTTGATGGATCTTCCAACCTTTAGCTGCTGCAATGGCTAACACTGCTCTCACTGATGTGTAACGGGCAATAGGTGCAAATGTTTCTTCGTAATCAATGCCTTCCTTTTGAGAAAAACGTCTTGCCACAAAACGTGCTTTATGTTTTTCTATATTGCCATCAGTAGCATGCTTGATTTTGAAGAGCCATTTGGAAGAGACAACAGATTTCCCTTTTGGTCTAGGCACTACATCCCATACATCATTCTTTAGAATGGACTGATATTCCTCCATCATTGCATCTTTCCATGCTTGATGTCTAAAGGCTTCTAAAACACTGACAGGTTCTAAATTTATGATGTTGTTCATTAGAGCAACATAGCTAGAGAACCGTTTGGGTCTTTTACTTTCCCTAAACGTTCCTTTGGGTGTTGCATGAATCTCAGCTTCTTTGATCATCTTTCTAGCCCAAAGTGGCCTCTTTCTACTGCTGTCATCTGTATTCTCATTTGAAGTAGAAGGAAGTTCATGTGGCATTTCGTCAGGATGCTCCCTCTGAATCTCAGGAGTAGGTTCCATTTCAGGTACTCTAGGGGAATAGGTTTCAGTCTCACTAGAACTTCTTGCCCTCTTGAATGCAATGTCTTCTTCAAAGATGACATCTTTGCTCAATTCAATTTGATTCTGACCGGATATGAATATCCTGAAGGCCTTGGAGGTTTCACTATATCCCATAAATATCCCTTTCTTTCTGGAAGGTTCAAGTTTGAATCTCTTCTCCTTGGGCACATGAATATAGACGGGACAACCAAAAATTCTAAAGTGACTAATGTCAAGTTTTATGCCAGTGAAGGCTTCTTCAGGAGTTTTGTTGTCAAGATGAGAATGAGGACATCTATTTTGGATGTAGACAACAGTCCTAGAGGCTTCTGCCCAGAAAGAGGTTTCAATGTTTTGGTCAAGCAACATTGCTTTGGCAGCTTCTACAATGGTTCTATTTTTTCTTTCAGCAACCCCATTTTGTTGAGGGTTGTAAGCCACTGCAAACTCCCTCTTAATTCTAGCACTCATGCAGAATTCCTTAAAAATTTCTGAGGTGTATTCTTTCTCATTGTCTGTCCTTAAGGTTTTTATTTTCTTCCCAGAGAAGTTTTCTGTAAGTGCTTTGAACTCTTTGAACCTTTTGAGGATTTCTATCGACTTTTTACACTTAAGGAAATAGATCCAGGTTTTCCTAGAGAAGTCATCTATAAATATGACATAGTAAAGAAATCCTGCTTTAGAAGGTAAAGACATGGGTCCACATAAGTCAGAGTGAACCAGATCTAACACATTTAGGGTTTTGCTCAAACTAGTGGGAAAGGATCCCTTTGTATTCTTTCCTAAGGCACAACCTTTACAATTTCCTTCATGAGATGGTTTTAACTTAGGTAACCCTGTTACAAGTTTTTCCATAGAAGGTAGGGCACGGAAATGAAGGTGTCCTAATCTTCTATGGTTATGTGCAGGATCATGGTGTGCCAAAAAGTGGCAATATTATGGGTATTTGTAGGGTATGTGGCTGACGACTTTTTTTTCACCCAAAATTAATGAAACGAAAAGGGTTTTTAGAGGAGATTCCCTCGCCTTTCCAAAAATATAAATTATGATTTAATTTGAATTTTAATAAATAATTATTATTCATTTTCTATTAGAATTACGAATTTCAAAGTCCCGACGATAGGCTTATTGAAAAACATCTATAACTTTCAAATCCAGATCATATTTTTGAATCCAAAACATACTACATTCTATGCTTCACATAATATAGGATTAAGAAAGAAAATTAAATTTCATGAAGTTTTGACCAAGCATGGTCGGACAGATGAGTTTTATATTTCTAAAAGTTGTAATAAAATTCATAATTAATTATTTACTTGGAAAAAATTTCATAAAAAAATATGGATCACATCCGACATGAGTCGCCTTCCACTTATATATAAAATTACAAAAAAATATTATCATTTTATTATGGTTAGGTTGGTCCATGACACCTACTTCTTATTTTTTCCTTGAAATTTAAATACTCATTGAAATTTCAAATTTTCACCAAATAGATTTTATTTATTTTAAATAAACCTAGTATTTTAGAAACTAAATTCAATTTTCTACAAATTCTATTCTTACATATTTTTGAAATAATATAGATAACTTATTCAAATATTTACGTCAAGTTGCCTAACACTGATTTTTTTGAATTTTTTGCCACTTAAGGGCCTGTTTTTCACATGATGATCCTGCACATACCCCTATGCCAAATCTCAGTTGACTCAAAGATGTCAAGGGTAAGGGCTTGATTAACTTCAGTGCAAAGTTTGTAAAGGTATCCTTGTCTTACACCTATGATTTGGGCTTTCTTGATAGATGAGTTTTTAGGCCATGCTAGAACTTTTCCATCCATAAATGTAACCCTATATCCATTGTCTTCAAGGGCAGAGATGGATATTAGATTCCTCTTTATACCAGGTACAAATAAGACTCCAGTGAGTTGAAGGGAGAGACCAGATTTCAATGTGATGGAACAAGTTCCAACCCCTTTTACTTGATGTGTAGAGTCATCCCCAATTGTTACATCTTCATCAGACTCTTCAGTCATAGTGTCTAAGTTTTCTCTAAACCTTGTGATGTGCCTCGAAGAACCACTATCAATCACCCAGTTGTTGATATTGTTAGATACTTGATTAGATAATGCTGAATAGAACACAAAGTTCTCAGATTCATGATCTGAATTTTCCTTTCCTACTTTGGCAAAAGATGCTTGTTGCTTTGATCTGTTAGGGCACTTCATTGCATAGTGGCAATATTGATCACATCTAAAGCATTGCACTTGAGAGATGTCTTTCCTTTTAGAAGACCCCTTTCCATTGGAATTTCTCTTTCTTTTAAAATATCCTTTCTTGTAGGAGTTTTTCTTATTCCTTTTATTAGACGATGTGTTGAGTACATGAAGGTCTTCATCTATGTTTTTCTATTTGTTTTCTTTTGAGGATAGTCTTGTTTCTTCTTGAAGGCAATCAGTTCTTAGCCTGTCAAACTTAGGGAGTTTATATCTTGCACTTATTCCTTGAACAAATGACTCCCATGAGTTTGGTAGGCCTCCTAGTGCAATTAGAGTTAACTCTTTGCTATCAATCTGATATCCAATTATGGATAATTGATCTCTCAGTTCAATAATCCTCATGAAGTATGGATTAATGGACTCTCCTTTGTTTATTTGAGCATTGTTGATTTGCCTTTTTAAAGCAAGAGTCTTGCAGGTGTTGTTGATCTCATAAGTTTTCTCAAGAGATTTGAACATATGGTATGTAGTTTCATGTTTTGCTAGGATGGGCACTATATGATCCCTAACTGCATCTACTAGGATTTTCATGGCCTTTTCATTATTTTGTATCCATTGAGTTTTCTTAGATTCAAACTTTGTTTCCTTCAAGTTTTCTCTCACAAGTGAATCTAGCTTATCCTCTCTAGGGATCATCATGATTCTAAATTTCCATGATGTGAATTGTCTACTCCTGCAAGGCGATCTTCAAATCTAATCACACTTGACATTATGAAGAATGTGATGTAAATTCGATTCTAGAAAATTTGAATTTTCTTGAGTAGATTGATATTTAGATTTGATTAGGATTCACACAACGTGGCTCTGATACCATGAAAATGTAATCAAATCTGTATCAGAATGGGATCCTAAAACTAAGAATAAACTAAGGTCTAAGATTTCTGAGTGATAATTTCTAAGTCAAATACGATTTTCTGAATTCTTCTTTTATTGCAGAATGTACTGAATGCTGAACATTAATAAATTTCGATGTTCATACTCAATGATTTCCATCATGCTTTATACAAGAAAGAGGAGACACATCTCCACAAAGATATGCACCTCCAAGGAAAGACGCGTCTCATGAGAGGGTGTGTCTTCACAAAGTGAAGACATGTCCTTTCATGGGACGTGTCCCTTGATGGGTGCGAGTTCCTCACAACCAGATTAAAGCTTAATCGGTGTTTAAACAAAACAGTGTAAGTATGTGAAGACATGTCCTTTCATGGGACGTGTCCCTTGATGGGTGCGAGTTCCTCACAGCTAGATTAAAGCTTAATCGGTGTTTAAACAAAATAGTGTAAGTATGTGAAAACACGTCCTTTCATGGGACGTGTCCCTTGATGGGTGCGAGTTCCTCACAGCCAGATTAAAGCGTAATCAGTGTTTAAACAAAACAGTGTAAGTATCCAGCGATGAGAATAAAGAAAAGTTCAATTTATTTATATATATATCGAATTCCTTTAATTCGACTTTCTCAATTTTAGAAATATAACTGATGAGTAATTTCGATCACATATAAATGATGATGATGCTTTCAGCAATCATCATTTATATCTGACCGAAGCTACCTTGCATCAACAACTATTCCCAAATGATTGTGTAAGAAACCGCCTGCGGAGTTCTTCGAGGAATCAGTTGAAATTAGGTTTTTGAAATGAACTAAAATGAAAACAAAATTGTCATTCAGCCGGATGCTTGTTGCTCCCTTGTTTATAAAGGGGATTTCATGGCTGATGTTAGGAGAGTTCAGAATTTTGAGTCCAAAATAGGTCAAAAGAGAATACTATGCTCTTAGAGCAAATAGAATGTAAATAGATACTTTAGTAGACATATCAGAAGCAATCTAGGGCGAAAGTTATACTGTATGAAGATCTTAAATATGGTTTTACAAAGTAATATCAGAAATGAAGGAGAATATTAGTTCTAAAATGATGCTCTCCTATGTATTTTCTTCCAAATTATGAATGAAGTTGTTAATTATGATTTCATTTGTCTTCTGTCATTTGCACTGAATGAATAAGCTTGTTTTATGCTTCAGTTCAATGAGTTGATTAAATGCTAAAATAAGGCCATTAGTTTGTGAGAAAGGGATATAGGATTTGGTAAGGAAGCAATATTTTGAAACACAGTGAGTTAGATGCTACAAAGTGGCATACTAATAGTCCATTAATTTTTGATGTTCGATCATAATTGTATTATCGATTGATTGCAAGTCATAACTCTGTTTCTCTCTTAAATAAGGCATTGATGGTTTTATTAGTTTATCTCATAGCCAGTTGAGCTAGTAATGAATTTGGCCTAGGATTCAAGATAAAGACAAATTCATAACATATTCAAAATTATACTACCCCAACTTTCTGTATGTAAACACATTCCCTGAAACAAATGATACTTTCACCCGAGGTTTGCCAAGCCTTTGATGAAGTGGGTTTCTTGAGGAAATGCATTTGTGTGAGGAAATGCTCTTGACCACATTAGAGATATTATGAGCATGCAGAGGATTACGCTCCTGGGTCTCATAGAGCTCGAAGAGAAGAAGTGAGGTACTAAGTACTTTACTTAAGTGTTGGCTAATCCTCAACCTTGCTGATGATTGAGTTGTGGAAAATTCATAGGTAAGGACTGATATTAAGTTTGGTTCTTAAAAAATAACCAACAATACCCATGAAGAGTTAAGGACATTTAGATAGTAGAGTCAATATCCTTACCTTAATTTTTTATTTTTTTAAAATATTTATATATTTATAATATAGCTTCTTAAAAAATATAATCTATTAAAAAACAAACTTTACATAAAAAACCATATTAAAAATAATTTTAAAAGGATGATAAAAATGTAATTAAAATTTGTTTATTCTAGATAAACATTAATTTTTATATTTTTTTAAAAATTATAAAAAAATTCTTTTATAAGATAAGTATACCTTGATATAAAAGAGGCAATGTTTTATAAGAAATCATATAGTTTTGTAGTAGACCTTTCTTTTTAAACTCAAGACAGTTTTCTCTTCTCACGTTTCATAAGGGATTCATGTAAATAATTTAATTCCATTCGATATAACTGGGTGATGTATTTATTCGGAGGGAGGGATATGACCCTTTAGGATGAATGGTCATGTATCTTAGAACAAGAATAATAATATTTAGGGACAAAGAAATATGATGCGGTGAAATGTAAAATAAGAGTAAAAAAATTAAAGAATATGAGAAATATTATTTGCAAAGTATTGAAGTATAGAAAGAAAATTATAAGTAAAATTATTTGAATGCTAATAAAAAAAGTGTATTAAAATTTTAAAAATTGGTTAATATGTTTTGATTTTTTGTTTTTATATTTTAAAATTTGATAAAAATATTAGCAATTTTTCATATAATTATAGGTTATAGGAAGAAAGGTAAATGATTAAAAAATGGTCATAGACATCAATATAATTGGGGTGATGATTCCAACAAGCGATCTCATAATCATAAGTCAAAAAGAATCATAACAAATATTTGATATTAATGATGGGGAGGAAAACAAAACTAGAGAAATTGAGGAGATTGGAAGCTATTTTTGATTTTTTGGAAGAATCAGAATTGAATGAAGATTAGAATGTACTTTGAATATTCTCAATGTATCAATGACCATTTGAAATTATGTGGTACAACACTCAATCCACATGGGAGGAGGTCAACAAGGGTCATATTAAAAGACAAGTATTTTGATTTTTTAAAGAACATTGATCTATTAAAATGAGTACAACTTGTAATAGAATAGGCACTTTCAAAAGGTTTTGTGATTTTGATTATAAGAATATTGTAATTTTGAGGATAATGGAATAATTTTTTATTAATTACAACATATAATAGTAAAAATAAATATCATACATCACTTAAGAATCAAATAGACAACAATTACAATCCTGTGCTATATGAATGTGTTAGGAAAAATATTAGTATGAAAATTCTCTTAGATACCACTTGCGAAAAAATGATTAAAATTTCCTAACTTAGCTCTAATGAATTGATTTTAAAATAATAGAAAGGGCACAGTAGATGTATTGAATCAATGACCTTGCATGTGTTGATTGAACATGAGGAAATTTCCCATCAAATTCTACATATCTTCGAGTAGAACCTGTTAAAATGATTAGTATATCCTAACCTACTCTGAGACCATGTTAGAAATTAGGATCTTAGGATGCTAATCATTATATACAAAATATAAAATAAAGAAAATGAGAATCATACAAGTATAGATTTTACACATTACACAAGATATACATGGGGAAAACCCTTTTGAGTAAAAAACCATATAAAGTATCATTTTGTTAAAACAATTACAAAATAGTCTATTAAATAAATAGACTGAACTTGGGAACACTCCTCTACATACTTTCATATGACAATAATACTTTCTGTGCATAGTGATATAATTCACTATAAACCTCCAAATTCACATCCTCTCAAATGAGAGGGAACCCCCTTAAATATAGGAGAAAGGATGGCATAATACCTTAAGGGATATTAGTCACACCTATTCAAAATAACCATTCATAAATAATTAATAATCTAATAGTTATTAGGCTATAATAATTTCAAATGGGATATGCTTAAGAAAACATATAATATTTAAGATTTAATAAATCTTATAATAGAACATTATGTAAATGTTATAAGGGTATATGACCCCTAATAACATTATGTTCTAACATGAACACTCTAATCTAATTGCCAATGAATAAAATCAAACAGCAAAGAACTCAACATTATGAATCTAAACAAAACCGCTACTATACACAACATAATGACTCAAACAAAACCTCCATTGATTCTTTGTAGTCTAAAACATAGTACAGACTGCCTACCTCCAACAGTCCAGTATTCACTGAGATTTTTAAAAAATATCAAGACTATCCCTAATAGCAATGCACAACTCCCCAATAAAACAAAACTGAAAGCTAATAATAGTAAAAACTGTAGAGGACCCACACAATATCAAATGCGTCAGTTACAAACAAAAGAAAAAAAAATCTAGGCCAAAAGCAATTAACACAGACTGGTGGAAGCCCCATCATTTAAGGCGCAGTAGCATCATAATTTAGACCTCAGAACTAATCATAAGAGGATAAATCACTCACACCTTGCAAATCACCAAAGCTCAATATTCTTTCCTTCGTACTTCCATCACAAGGGTTTGTCGCACCTTATTTTGTTTCAGTTAAAAATTGGAAGTCCAAGCAAGAAAAGGGGTTTATCATACTCAATTGGGTGTCAACTCAATAATAGATGCAACACACTTGCACTGATTTCAAGTCTAGGTAGCAGCTACTAGGACCTCCAAATTTCCTCATTTATAAAATCCACATTCATATTTCTGCAATGCTTTTCTGCCATAACTTCAAAGTTGAGTTGCAATATCATCATTTTCACCTTGACTTGTCGACATAGATATTGGGAGTATATTTCCAAGCATTATGCATATATCATTTTGAATATATAACTTAATATTCAACAATATTTTGACATCATGTAGAGAGAAATAAAGTATATGTTGTTTTCAACAGTAAGTTGTCGGTTCGGGTATGGGTTCAATTACGTGTATATTGGCATGACAATTTTTTTCCCTTGGGTATGGGTATGGGAATATATGTATAATAATATAATAATATAATAATGTACCATCATAAATTGTTACCCTTGACAATTTCACTCCATGTTTTTCCCCCCCTAAATTATTGAGCCTAATTGACCCGCTAATTTCCTAAATTATGCATTATGGGGCCTATTTGTACCATTTTCCAAGAAATTGCAAACATTCAACAAATGCATCCATTTAATGTTTTGCCCCTAACACCTTATGTCCTGGAAAATGGGGCCAGGAATAGGATGCCCTAGGGTGTCTAATTCCTCTTATTGTGCTGAGACCCAATCTTTAATATCTCGGTGTCAACATTTTCACATTTGAAATCCAACTTGCAAATTTCAGCTATCGAGATATAATTTTTGGGAAATTAGATAAATGCCTACAAATACCTAGTTATTACATCATTTGAAATCTATCTAGCGAGTTGTAGAATTTATGATCAAGCATTATTGTCAAGAGAAGCATTTCAAAGACCTATTGCAGCAATTCAAGATGCAAGCATCATGCCAAATCCTATGTGAGTTTATGTGTGCTTATGTTATCATTGTTTTGTGAAGTCTAACCCTTGTTGTAGGTCTCCAAGCAATTCCAAGCATTCAAGCAAGAACGATCCAATACCTTGAGGTGATGTGTATGACTTCAATCCTTCAAGGAATCCATTGAAGGGTGGTGAGTTGCAACACTTTGTGATTTCATCTTTCCTTCCTACCAATTATTATTTTATCATTGACATTTCCATTGTGGAAGTGAAAACACTAACACGGGGTTTGACTAAGGCAAGCCCCTAAATGGCACAACATTTTCCCTCTCTTTGAATGCGCAGATTTCAGGCTTGGAGAGATTTGAAGGAAGCTTGAAAAAAAATTGTTCATTGTTGCAATCGAAGCTCTACATCTTGTCAACTCACAGAAATTCACTTATAGAATTATCCGGCTGTGTTCCAACAACTTTTCAATCAGGAATCAGAAGCGCAGATCCAACATCAGAGGATTGCAAACACAGTTTCTGGACACCCCCATAGGGACTCATACGCCCTTGGGTGAAATATCCCAACTAGGATATTGGCCTAAATCTTGATTATCAAAACTCAATTTTCTGCCTAGTTTCTGCACTTCAGATTTTCTACTCAAACCCTAACTTTTGATATAAAATTTCTGACTTCAAACAGGGAAGAACAACAACATATATCTTTCCAAAATGCCTCATATAACATAGCGAATAAAACTATCTTCAGATATCAATGTAATCAGCTATATGAAACATCAATATGACCATTCAAACATGCAATAGTTCTGATTGTCAGTTTGTCCAATCTACTGCTACAAAATCAGACTTAATGTATATGCAATTTCACCATAAAATGGGCTCCAAAAATGCTTAGAAATATTACAGAAGTTTGCTGCTATGAATAAACCCTAACTATATGCCAAAAGATGTATGAAATGCTGCTTCACAATAACCCTAGCTAGGTGAACTACTCCAGCTATGGAAAAATGCAAGAATGAATGCAAATTATTGATGAAAATGTCTCCAAACCCTACCAAAATGGTGTGTTGGCCTTCTGGGCTATAGATGAGGGTTTGCAACCCTTGAAAGCTCACCAAATCCTCCCAAATTGCCAAAATTCGCCTCCCAAAACAAGGCACACCACTTCCTATTTGGGCGCTCCACCCTAGGGTGAAATCCTACGTAAAAATAACATCAAATCTTCCCTCCACAAGTCGCCTAATTTGATCTAAAAATTTGAGCCTGAAATCCACCACAAAACTCCATTGAAGCACAAGTAGACCTCCATCACGAAGTACCCCAATGATGAGCTAGGTTTTCGTCCAACTCACCCACAATTTACAAGGGTTTTCATCCTTGGAATAGCTGCAATAAATTGCCGATAATAATTGAAGGAATATGCACCATGATATCGAAACCTCCAAAATGATCTTTTATTTATGGCACCATCCTCCCTAACTTTCTCTTTTAAATTTTTCTTTTTTTTTTAAATTTTAAATCCACAACTTGGGTGCCAATTTCATAATTCAAAATTATTTATTTATTTTTCTTCTTATAACTCCCAAAAAGGGGGTCACTCAGCGCTAATAAAAAATTATAAAAATATTTGGCGCCAAAATCAAATTTTAAATATTATTTTAATCTCTCCCTTGAGTGCCCCACATAAAATAATAAAAAATATATTTTTTTCACTTATTTTTTCCTCCCTTGAAAACCCCAAATGGGTCGCTCCTCATCCAAGAAAAATAATTAAATATTTTTTTGACCCATCCATAAAAGGGGACATTACATTGGGCGACTCTGTTCTTGTATTCAGACCAATACCAACTTTTTTGGGCAGGTACACAGTCTTCTGCACTTCTCAGATTTTCCTGCAAACTGCTATTTTTGTTTTTCAATTGTCGGATTCTTGCAATTTTCATATTAGGGTACATAGTCTAATTAGATTAATCATAGTCAATCAATTCCAATCCATTCTAGTTCCCAAATAGATGGAGATCCGGGTTTGATTGAAACCCACTTTCTATGGTTGAAAGTCAATCTCTACTGTTTGTTCTCATTCAATGAAACCTAGAAATACCTTGAATCCTATTGTTCTAAGAATTTGGACTTAAGATTATCTTTTTCTACATTTCATTTTGGTGATCTGACGTGTTAACATCATATGCCTTTTGAAATTTCAAACCCTAGATCTAGGTTTTGCATTGCATTGTTTGCATTTCTAATTTAGGGTTTAACTTTTGCATCATAAAAACATAAAAAATCATTTTTTTGTTTTTTTGTTTTCACATCACATATTGCATCATAGCTTGCATTAGGATTAGTTTCAGTTATTTAGATCAGATCTACATTTGAAATTGCATTCACAATTCTCACTTATTGTTGCATATTTGT